>CM041781.1:155728623-155770776 GCA_023374045.1 Limonium bicolor | reverse complement strand
ATCGATCGTTCCGATCGATTGCCCCCAGTATTTTCTTTTATCAAACGTGCGAACGAGTCTCGTCCTCACAGGGTCAGGGCTTATGTTTTTATGTGGTGTTTCCTAACCTACACTCGGCGTGTTTGGTGCTTGCACTCGTTCCTCATCAACAGTCACAACTTCTAGACCATTGAATTCGATATTTGATGGATTTACGCATTTGATCTATTACTTTCACGTGATTGGACACACAACTATCAAGTCGGAAGTCTTTAAAGCTTATAACGTGGCCACGGGTGTGATGAAGGACAACGGGACCATGGAGGGATATTTGAGGTATGTGGAGCTTAAGTGGGTGACCAAAGCTGCAACTTGCGTCTTCTCTCAGATTCATCTTCCTTGTCTTGAAGTCGTCTAACTGCTTCATGTTGACGTTGTTTTTGAGCTTCTGGACTTGGAATTTTGAAGTTGTCCTTTACACCATTTCTCTTTTCGTCTTTTGGATTTCTTCGAGGCACTTCGGTTTTGCCTCTTTGTTTGATCCTTTCTTGACTTTGCCTTCGGGGTTCTTATGTTTCCCGGTTTTGAGTTTTGAGAGCTATTTTGATGTGAGCTCTTTTGATCCTATGTCACTTTGGGACCATTTGCGGATCACTTCGTCATGCTGATAGTGGCTTTTGCTTCTCTGGACTAATGGAAACGTTATTTGAGAGTCAGGCTCCTCGCTTCCTTTGGTCACCGGGTTGGTTATTCATCACGGGCTGGCTTGTTCTGTGGAGCTTTGCAACATCGAAAAGGGATATATGAAAGGCTCAGCGGGGGTGCCTAGGGTTTAATGTCAGGGTTTACAAGCTTTTAGCTATGTGGTGTTGTACCTAGGTGCTTCGTCATTCCTGATAGTTGCGTATCCGTTCGTTGTTACTTTTCGTAGGTCTAAGAGTAAATTTACAAATTATCTCCTTCCGTCGGAGTTATGCCGTTTACCTCACCTTTGAATGTGGTCTCACTGGAGTCGTGTAAAAATGACACGCTCGTTCACTCATGGTTTTTCCACTCAAGACACTCTCGTGGGATTTTCACTCGGAAACTCGTTCGCACATTTAAACAAAAGATAAAAGATGACGAACTTAAACTTAGATTGCCCCCTGTATTGATTTTGGGGTTTTTGAAAACAATTCAATAGATGTGGACCTTGAACCTCTTTGTGGGTTGTGAGTTGTGGTGTTTGGTTAGGCATGTTCAAATTTTCAGAAACAAAATGCAAGTCTTTGTATTCCATTGCATAGTCAGAAAATGATTACTTCGTGATCCTTGAAAGATGTAAGTGCTCTTTTTTTTTTAGTTTTTCGAATTAATGAATAATGCTTTGTACAAAAATTATGAAAATGGAACTATTTATTATTCAACAAAAAGAATAATGTTGGAAATTACAAACTCAAGAAAACTACCGAAAATGATCAAGGGAACTAACTACTACAAAAGTTGAAAGACAACTAAACAAGAAAAGAAATGCATTTAATGAGAAAAACACTAAAAAACAACATTTCTGATGATGCTTGGGCACGCGTGCTCTGCGCTCTCCACCATGTTCTTAGAATTGGAGCCCTTGGTCAATTAGATCCTGGATTCTGTGTTGTAGGGCCCTGCAGTGGTCAGTGTCGTGACCGGCAGCTGATGGAAGTGACAAAATTGATTAAGATCCTTCCCCAAATGAGTAGTTCCTGGCCTCAGGGCGAGCGGTTGCATCGGATATCTTCCTCGAAGCTCTTCAAGTGCTTGTCTTGGTGTTCACTAGTAGAAAAAAAGTTTTAAACCACGGTCTATATACCACGGTTTTATGCGGAACCATGGTATATAACATTATAAACCACGGTTGTATGTAGAACCGTCATTTATTCTAATTGAGCCACACTATATACCACGGTTTAATGCAGAACCATCATTTATTCTCTTCGTGGTACATTATAAATGACGGTTCCCACATGAACCGTCATTTATTTTCCTGGCTGGAAAACAGCGCACCACTCTTAATAAAAGAAAAATTGACTATAAACCACGGTTGTACATTGAACCATCATTTATTCTATTCATGCTACATTAAAAATGACGGTTATCTGCTGAACCGTCATATATTGTCTTGGAGGGAAATGTTTCGCTGAAAATTAAACAGCACGCCACTCTTCATTGACTATAAATGACGGTTACACCATGAACCGTCATTTATTGTCTTAGCGGGAATATTTTTCGCTGAAAATTAAACAGCGCGCCACTCTTCATTGACTATAAACCACGGTTGGGAACCGTGGTTTTTCTTCGTGCCATATTATAAATGACGGTTACACCGTGAACCGTCATTTATTGTCTTAGCGGGAATATTTTTTGCTGAAAATTGAACGACGCGCCACTAATTCATTCTCTTTTATCTATCTCTCTTCCATTGCCTTCACTCACGGTCATTTTTACAACCCCCAAACTGTCGAACAAGGAACATGCTCTGCGCCTTCTCTTCAACCTAATGGTGATTTTTGCAACCCACCATGGCGAACAAGAACCAAACACCTCACGGTAATTTTTGCAACCCTCTGCGCCTTCAATGCGCCACTATTTCTCTTTTTTATATCTCTCTCTTCCTCTTCCTCATAACCACTCACTGTAATTTTTGCAGCCCTAACCGGTGAACAAGGACATGCTCCAGCCTCTCTCATTCTCTTGTTTCACGGTAATTTTTGCAACCTACACTTTTTTGAACAAGCTCTACGCCTCTTACATTCTCTTTCACGGTAATTTTGCAACCTACCGATGAACAAGTAACATAATGCGACTTCACTAATTATTTTACAACCCTAATTCGCAAACAAGGAACATACATGTTCTTGCCTCTTCATTCTCTTCTGTCTGTGCTTTGTTGAGATTACCAGCGCCGCTAAATCGCCGGCGATTTGAAAAAAAAAATCACAGACTATAAACCACGGTTTTATGTATAACCGTAGTTTATTATTGATTTTATACACTATATACCACGGTTTTAAGAATAACCGTCATTAATAACAAACTTTATACCACGGTTCTATGCGGAACCGTCATTTATAACACACTTTATACCACGGTTCTGACCCCCAACCGTGGTATAAAGTCAATGAATATCGCGGGAGAAGGGGTCTTAAACGACGGTTTCGACCAACCGTGGTTTTTTCGCTTACTTTAAACGACGGTTATGAACCGTCATTTATAGCTATTTGTAAATATACGACGCGTGCATAAACCACGGTTCCTAACTGTGGTATATATGCAAAATAACCGTGGTTAAAAACATTTTCTGCACTAGTGGTTCGACCGATGTCTGTAAACTCTCTCTGTCGAGAATTCCGTCGGGGTGGTTCTACTGTCCCAACGCTCCAACCAGGTCCTCTTGAATGTCGATCACTGTCTTCCTCATGTTGCCTGGTTCTCTTGCGGGTGCAGCTTTGGATGCAAGTTGCTGCTCCTGGTTGCCTAATCACTTTCCTGAGTTCTGTAGCAATTCTTTGACATTCCCCTTCGATCCTCGGACCCTAATGGAGCCAACTTCAATGCAGTCAAAAAGGGTGTTGAGAAGCCTGTCCACTAACTCATCCCGAGCTTGACGTTCGGACTCGAGGGAAAGAGCCTTTGCTTTCAACTCTTCGATAACAGCAACATAGTTAGATTCCACGGCGTCCATGGCAGCACTATGCCTCTGCTCCATAGCTTCAATGGTGGCCATGTGCTTTTGTTCCAAAATTGCGAGCTGGGCTTCCATGTCGATTGGACCGCACTTATGACTTGAGTCTACCTGTGTCCAAGGTGTCCATTATTAGCTAACAAAAGGAAGTGGGCTGAAACATGACGCTTCACAAGATAGATCGAAACAGACTTAGGCTGAAAGCAAGTGGGCCAGGATACCCAGAGAATTACGTGTCTGGGCTGGAGTATCTTTCAGACTATGAACTGGAACTTGGACTGAAATCTAAACATATGGCTTTGATTGGGCCTGAGAGGTGACACCTAGATCTAGGGTTTGGGGCTAGGGCCCGAATAAGAAGTCTACCTAGTCTAGAATGAGCCCTTGGGCCGGAATGTGTTTGGGCCTGGAGTAAAGCACATGGGCTGGAATGGTCCCTAAATCACAAATGGGCCTAACTTTCTTTGGGCCAGAGAAGATGGTTGCTAAGCAGAAAAAGATTTTATTTTTAGAACTTGTGGGTTATTTCAAGTTCAGGTGGATTTCTTTTTTATGGGCATAGAACTGATTGGATAATTCAAATTTGGGCCGAAGCCTGAATGACTCACATATTAAACCAAACAGGACCTCTAGGCCGCAAACAAGCGGAGCCGCCAATTCGGGTTGGGCTAGGTTAATGTAGGAGAAGTTCCTATCAATCTCTAGGCTGGGTAATGGGCCGATCATACAAGCAAACAAGGCCCACACAAATTCAACATGTCCTCACTAGACGTTTAAATCAAACCGGGTATGGATCGATCCGGAGAGGTGCTTAGGGCATGAGCCCAGGTCACCTCAAAGGAATAGGGGTTGCACGCTATTCTCTTTGGGCTTCCCCACTTTTTTCACATCACCTGAAGGTGTGCGTCTACGGTCGGGTCTTTGACTGACCAAACAATGGGCTAGGTAAGGATACTGTCAGGAAAATGCTTGGGGCTAAAGCCCAGGTATTAAGGGGTGTGGTTAGACGACACCCTCCTCTTTTCCCCCACTTATTCACATCACCTAAAAGTAGTTCCTGACAGGGGACCCTCAAACGGGTCCCGGGGTAAAATCGGTTTGCATGGACCCTCGCTCTCACATGATGCAAAGGTGCAGAAATTAAAGTGCACACAAAAGTAAACAAACAAAGTAATAAAGCCATAAATAAACATTTTCGAGTTAAGCCCTCTTTCTTAAAATTAAGAGTTTGTCCCCAGCAGAGTCGCCAGTCTGTGAGCCTCGATTTTAAACCTTATCCTATGTTGGTTAAAGCTGATTAGGATCTAACCGGGTTTTAGGTCCACTTATAACCTAAGGTTAATAACTATGTCATATAACAATGATTATTAAAACCTAAGCTAGCTCACTGGAACCTATTATGAGTCGCAACCTAATTTTAACCTAGATCAAATTAGGAAAGGAGAGTTCGGGTTCGGGGGCTTGATATTTGACTTAATTAGGGTTCAATTACTTTCATTACCCCTAGAAGTCGTTTTTCCTCTACTTAGTTTAATTACGGCTTATTACGAGTCGTTTTAACCTAAGTGCGCGAGCTTCTATTTTTTTTTTTTAGCATTTTTCGACTGAAAATAAAAGTGAAAGTTGAAATTACCTAAACTAGGTTTCGGAGGCAGAATTAGGTCAAATTTTGTTTCCGTCCGTAGCCACGGACCTAATGTCCGTAACCACGGATCCTAGTTAATCTATGTGGAAATAAAAGTCGAATAAAACAGAAAACAAAAATTTGAAAAGTCCGGGGCCACGGACAGGACGTCCGTATGCCCAGACATAGTTTAGCAAAACCTAAATTTTTAAAATTTTAAAATCCTGCCACCGTCCGTGGGTGTCCGTGGCCACGGACAACCCGTCCGTGGTCCCGGACCATAGGTCCGAGATCCCGGACCACCCACGGACAGGGGTTTTATTGTGGTTCCCGAAGGTGTTTTCGGCTCAAAATTTATGCACGTGTAGCCTGAAAGGTATACAATTCGTTAGTAATTGAAAGATTGCAGTTTGAAGTCGAATTATGTACGAAACTTGACGAACAAGTAACAAGGCAGAAACAAAAGTAATTAGCAATACAGAAGCGTAAAAAGGTTAGTTTGAACCCAAAATTTGACAGAGAGTTAATAAGGTTGTGGAGAGTTAGAAAAGTAGAATTGCAACCTGTTTTACCTTCGAATTCAGGAGGATTCTTCACGTCGGGATTCTTCGGAGGCTCCGATGGTGCCGGTTCCGGATTGAGTTCGACCCGAGCTTCTGGTTGTTGATTGTTGAAGGTGTTCTTCACGTTTTGGAGGTGGTTTGGTTGATGTTTGATGATTGTTGATGTGTTGGGAGTTGAAAAATGTGTTTAGATGGTGATTTCGGGGGATTTTTGATGTGATTTTGGTGCTTGGATGTGTAAAAACGTGAAGAGAATGAGACGGCTGCCTTCTTTAAGGGTCTAGGGTTCTTGAGGTTCTCATTTGATCATGGGATAATGTTCCTTATATAGGCTTCCTTAAAGATAGAAAAATCCGGTAAAAACCGAGATTTACCGACGTTTTAGCTCAAGGGCTTCCAAAAGGATTTGATTATGAAATTTCACACATGGGTAAAGGATGATATTTCTGAATTTTCTAAAGTGGAATCGAATTTTTTGGATATTGGAATATTTTTAAATTCAATTTCTCGTTAGATTCAATCAGAAATTGCTAGAAAATTATTGGAAATTCGAAAAACCAAAATTCCAATGCCATTATGCTTCAGATGTCATCCTCTATCATGGGTTAAAATTTCAAAGCATTTTGAATTGATTTGACCCTTATTTGAAGGAGAGAGAAAGCCTATAGGGGGCTTAGGAGCCTTGAAAAATTACGAAAATGCCCCTAGAGATGACTAAGCTGTCCCTAGTACTCTGAAATGTGCCGATCGAACTGGGAACCCTCGCTACTAGCCTATTAGTAGAGACTCTCTTCCGGGGGGGTTGAAACTTTGGGTATAACAGCGTGCAAGCCCCATCCTTTGCGGTGACCTGGGCCTATGCCCCAAGCACCTTCCGGATCGATCCGTCCCCGTTGGTCCAATTCGCTTAGTGAGGACATGTTGAACTTGTGTGAAACCTTGTTTTCTTGTGTGATTGGCCCATTGTCAAGCCTAGAGATTGATAGGAACCTTCCCTACATCAACTCAGCCCAACCCAAACTTGCGGCTTCATTGTTTGTGGCCCAAAGGCCTTGTTTGGTTTGATATGTGAGACACTTGGGCTTTGGCCCAAAAGCCTAGACTTGGGTGATTTCTCTTTCTGCCCAATTTAAATTATCCAATTAGTCCTAGGCCCAAAAAAGAAGTCCACTAGAAATTGAAATAACTCACAAGTCTTGAAAATAAATTCTGTTTTGGCTCAGCAGCCATCTTCTCCGACCCAAAGAAAGTAATGCCCATTTGTGATTTAGGGACAATTCCAGCCCAAACACATTCCGGCCCAAGGGCTCATTCTGGTCTAGGTAAACTTCATATCCGGGCCCTGGCCCAAAACCCTAGATCTAGGTGTCCCCTTTTAGGCCCAATCAGAATCATCTATCTAGGTTTTCGGCCCAAGTTCCATTTCATGGTCTAAAAAAGTTACTCCAGCTCAAACGGCCCAGCTCTTACAATACTTAGGCCCACACACCTTGTATTTAACCCAAAATACATCTGGGTCTAAACATCTGCATTTCGGATCAAGTGTTCATTCTCTAGCCCAAACTTTGATCCAACCCCCTTTCTCTTGATTCAAGCTCTCATTGTTGGTTGACACCTCAAAAGCAGGTAAGCATGGATGCCGAGTTAGCCGTCACACAGCAAAGGTGCAAGGTCTTGGAGTCCATTATCAAGGAATTGAGGAGTAAGGCTAATCTCCAGTAGACAAATCAGCAAACTTCAGAAAAGCTTGCGGATCAAAATGTTAACAGCAGTTACATCAAAATTGACTCCGTTAGGGCCTAGGATTCTCAAACACATGCGGGGAAAGATATTCTGGATAATCAACTAGTTGTAGAGGTTAAAAGGGTTTTGAAAAGGATCGAGTGCATAGAGAAGACCAAAAAAGTAGCTGGCTTCGATTACTTCTCCATGGCGTCATATCCCGAAGTTGACCTCCCCCCAAAGCTGAAGTTGCCCACACTTGCCTTGTACAAAGGTTCCTCGGATCCATAAATTCATTTGGCTATGTTCGACCGGGAAATGTCCATCATCAGGCTCAACGACATGCAGAAAGCCAAAGTTTTTGCTCGCTACCTGGATGAAATTCCTCAACGATGGTATCTCACTCAGAAAATGAATGCTAAGACCTACGAGGAGGTTTGTGAAGCCTTTCTGCATCACTTTGAGTATGCTAGGAATCTTGAAGTCACCAGATCAGATCTAGCAGGCACTCGACAGAAAGACAATGAGTCCATGTCCGACTTCATCAAGCGTTGGAGGAGGAAGGCTGCTGCCATGCCAACCAAAATGGACGAGCAAGAACAAATTTGCATGTTAATTGAGAACATGCGGAACCAACACAACAATGAGCTAATGTATATGTACTTTCCAAGTTTCGACATGTTGATGGGACAAGTCGGTATCATGGAGGAAAAAATTCATAAGGAAGGGTTGGAGCTCGAGTGCTCAAGAAACTCCGACGGTGGTTCCAAATTCTCTAAGCCAGGGCCAGAAAAGACCTATCTTCAGGCAGTAGCTTGCGCTCAAAGTAGTTTCCTAGAAATGAATGTGGTTCAACAACCTAGTGGTCTGCATCAAAACTTCAGGACGGTACCCTTACCACGCCGAGGCTCATCGCAAAGGGAATTCATCGACATTGGCCTAACACCAAACCAGGCATTTGAAGAGCTCGAGAGGAGAAACTTGTAACAGCCCTTGGCCCCTCGACAAGGAACTACTCATTTGGGGAGACATCTTAATCAATTCTGCCACTACCATTAATTGCCCGGCCATTATGCCAACAATTGTCGAGCATTGAGGCATAAGATTCAGGACCTCCTGGAGCAAGGAGTCCAATTTTTCTAAGTATCGGATCGTTTTATTTAGGTGATTCATCGTTGAATGTATTTTCTCGCATTTTCAAATTTTCCTAGTAGCTTATTTTCTTAGTTAGATTTTAGTCTCCCTGGATTGTAATTTTATCTATGTTTTCTTTCATATTCATGAATAAAAGTGCAGCTCCATTTTCATAATTTCTATGCATTCGTTCAATAAAACAAAAATAAAAAAAATGACCATTCATGCTTTTCAAGAAAAAGGATCACGAAATAATTATTTTCTGACAACAGAATAGAACGACTTGTCTTTTGTTTCTAAAAGGGTGAACATGTCCGTCCACACACCACAGTCTATCCCAAAACATCCACAAAGCATTCCAAAATCCATATCTGTTTAAGTGTTGTCATAAACCCCAGCTCAATGCTGGGGGCAATCTGAGCTCAGATCGTCATCTTTAATCTTTCGTTTAAGCGTGTGAACTAGTCTTTGAGTGAAATTCGTGAGAGTGTCTTGAGCGAAAAAACCATGAGCGAATGAGCGTGTCATCTTTACATGACTCCAGAGAGACCACATTCAAAGGTAAGGTAAATGGCATAACTCCGACCGAAGGAGATACTTTGTAAATTTATGCTTAGACTTGTGAAAAGTAACAAAGAACGGATACACAACTATCAAGAATGATGAAGCACCTAGGTACAACACCACACAGCCAAAAAGCTTGTGAACCCTGAAATTAAACCCTAGGCACCCCCACTGAGCCTTTTATATATCCCTTTTCGATATTACAAAGCTCCACAAAATAACCCAGCCCATGATGAATGTTCGACCCAGTGACCAAAGTAAGTGAGGAGCCCGACTCTTAGATAACGTTCTCATCAGTCCAAAGAAGCAATGCCGCTATCAGCATGACGAAGTGATCCGCAAATGGTCCTAGAGTGACACAGGATCCAAAGAGCTCACATCTAAACAGTTCTCAAAACTGAAAACCGGGAGACACAAGCACCATGAAGGCGAAGTCAAGAATGAATAAACAAAGAGGCAAACCCGAAATGCCTCAAAGAAATCCAAATGACAAAAAGAAAAGAAATGGTGTTATGGACGACTTCAAAAGTCCAAGTGCAGAAGCTCGAAAACTACGTCAACACGAAGCAGCTAGATGACTTCAAGACAAGGAACATGAAACCGAGAGAAGACGCAAGGTGCAGCTTTGGTCACCTCTTTAAGCTCCACATACCTCAAACATCCCTCCATGGTCTCGTTGTCTTTCATCACACCCCATGGCCACGTTATAAGCCTTAAAGACTTCCGACTTGGTAGTTGTGTATCTAATCACATGAAAGTAACAGATCGAATGAGTAAATCCATCAAATGTCAAATTCAATGGTCTAGAAGTTGTGACCGTAAGTGAGAAATGAGTGCAAGTACTAAACACGTCAAGTGTAGGTTAGGAAGCACCAAATCAAAGCATAAGCCTTAACCCTGTGAGGACGAGACTCATTTGTAGGTTTAATCAAAGAAAATACTGGGGTCAATCGATCGGAACTCATGGTCAGATTGTCTTAAGGGAAAAATACTGGGGGCAATTTTTGGTTCCAACAATTGCTATGACAGCACCAATTGAAGCCCGAAGCTTGAGCACAACCAACATTACCACCACACTGGCCCACATAATCCTTACCTCTACACCATACACCATAGGCTCATCATAATCCCTAATCACCACTTAAAAGGCCTCAAACCCCCACAGCAGACATCACACACTCCCGCTGGTGGCATGTTCTTCTTCTAAGAAACAAAATGTAGATCAAAAATCTTTAGTCAGGAAATTATAATTTCACTTTCCTCATCCATAGAGAAAATATTTCTTTAAACAGTGCCATGTTTGGCATCCTTTTTAGCAGTTTCTTGTTCAAACACTTTGATTTCATTTTACAATTTCTGCATACACCTCACTGTTGCCACGTTTGGCATTTTTACAATTATTTTTCAACTCATTCTTTTGCATGAGACCTTTCCAACACATTCTTTTGCACGAGACCTTTTCCACTCATTATTTTGCATAAGACCTTTCCAACACATTCTTTTGCACGAGACCTTTTCAACTCATTCTTTTGCACGAGACCTTTCCAACAAATTCTTTTCCACGAGACCTTTCCAACACATTATTTGCACGAGACCTTTCCAACACATTCTTTTGCACGAGACCTTTTCAACTCATTCTTTTGCACGAGACCTTTCCAACACATTCTTTTGCACGAGACCTTTTCAACTCATTCTTTTGCACGAGACCTTTCCAACACATTCTTTTGCACGAGACCTTTCCAACACATTCTTCTGCACGAGACCTTTCCAACACATTCTTTTGCATGAGGCCTTTCCAACACATTCTTTTGCACAATACCATTATCGTTCCAACACATTCTTTTGCACGAGACCATTGTCTTTCCAACTCATTTTAGTTCAATACCCTTTAATCAGTGTGAGACCCTGCATCTTCATCAGTGTGAGACCCATCATTTTCTTTAGTACAAGACTCAGCATTTTCATCATCAGTGGAGATCCATCATTTTCTTTAGTGTGAGACCTAGCATCTTCGTTCAGTGTGAGACCCAGAATCAGTGCGAGATCCAGCTTTTTCTTCACCCATTCAACGCGAGACCTAGCATTTCCGACTTCAGTGAGAGACCTAGCATTTCCTTCATTCAGTGCAAGACCTAGCATTTCATTCAATGCGAGATCTATCATTTCCAACTTCAGTGCGATTTCCAACTTCTGTGCGAGACCTAGCATTTCCTTCATTCAGTGCGAGACCTAGTGTTTCCTTCAGTGCGAGACCTAGCATTTCCAACTTCAGTGCGAGGCCAGTACTAGACCTAGTATCATTTTCAGTCTGAGACAAGTACGAGACAGTGCATGATCCAAGTTGGCGGGACAGTGGCAATAAGTCCCCATCTTCATGTCAACTTTTTAGGGAGAAACAACTAGTGGGCAGTGGCAATAAGTCCCCTCGGTAATCTAGAAGTTATACCAGCACCCCAGTTGGTGGGGAAAGGCAATAAGTCCCTATAGTATACCAGCCAGGAGCGTTGGAACGGGTTTCGGTCCCTGGAAGCATCCGAGCATCATCATCATACCATCATGTCATCTTCATCAGCAAATCATCATCATATCATCTTCTTCTGCATGACATTTACATTTGCATTCCAGGTTCCCGACACCTTAGAATGTTCGGCATACTTTATTTCACTTTAGGTAGTTAATGCCGGAGAATAGCTTGACATCATTTTCATCACTTTGGGTAGTCAACCCCTTAGAATAGTTCGATAACATATCATCATTTCAGGTAGTTGGCACCTTCGAATAGTTCAACAACATCTCCTTCTTGAAGAGGGAAAAAGTACGAGAGTAAAGAAAGGTAGAACATCCGGTCTCATGTGACTGGAAGGGGCAGCTTAGAACAAAGAATATCGCCAGACCGGAATGTGATTCGGCCGGATGGGTAGTTAAATATCCCGCTTATATGCAAATGCCAGCCTGGCAATTAAAAAGAAAGACAGGCTGGCAACCCTCGATCCAGCAGTGTAAACGTTATAAATAGGGGTTCAACCCCACAATAAAGGACACAATTCATATTTGAAAACTACACTCAGTTGTGTTGTCTTCGCGATTCTCTCTCCTTTAAGCTCGGTCACATAGCGACAAGGTAATTCGACGAAGCGCAAAAGGCTTAGCAGTAGAATTGGAACCCGACTAGGGATTAGGATAGAAGATTTGAGGAGTCAGGAATTTATCATTTTCATTTTGGCGCCGTCTGTGGGAAACGAATGGCTCAAGATCTTTCTTAGTAACCACGAGTCCACCGGAGGTAATTTGATCATGAACGAAACAATGAAACCTTGAAACTTTGAGGTTGTGTCTTTTGCAGGTGTAAGCGGAGAAGGTACGCGTGTAAGAATGGCCCCAAGAACAAGAAAGACACCCCGACCTGATGGCGAGATCAACAATGTGGGAACGACCGAAAACAACAGAGTGGAGGCTGAAGACGCGATCTCCAAGCAAGCGTTGGAGGAGATGCTGAAAAGCTTAGTCAGAACCATTGATGAAAGGATAGTGGAGGGGAATGAAGTCTTGCAGCAGGAACTGATGCAGCGAGATGAAGAATACTAGAAGAAATGGAAGGACATGACCGAGGCGCTTGAATCGCTCAAGAACCGCGGCTCCGAAGCGAGCAACAGCCGGAAAAAAGAGCAGCTAGAGAAAACTCTGATCATCAGCGAGGAGACTGAGGAGGATGATTCGATTGACATGACTCTTTACCCCTTCTCCGAGAGAATCAGGAAGGCAAAACTTCCTCCCCACTTCGTTGCACCAGCGGTGGAGAAGTACGATGGAACGGGGGACCCTGCTCTTCACGTTAAAAAATTTATGTTCGCAATGAACACGCAGGGGATAAGTTCTCTCGCTCTTTGCAATTTGTTTCCGGGAACATTATCCAAAAGGGCACTCGGTTGGATCTCAACAAGATCCCCGCAGTCGATCTCAAGTTTCAGGCAATTGACTGAGGAGTTCCAACAATATTTTGCTGCAAGCAAAAAGATCAAGAAAGAAACAATAGAACTAATGGATCTCAAGCAGCGAAAGGGAGAGACGGTGAAGGAATTCAGTGAAAGGTTTCATAAGCAAGTAGCCGAAATCAACGACATTGATGAGAAGATTCTAATCAAGGCTTTCGGAAACGGGCTAGCACAACCAAGGCTTGCCGGGAAGATCGTAACAAAAGCCCCAAAAACCCATGGAGAGCTAGCTGAAATGATTCATGAGTTTCTAAAGTCAGAAGTGGCGGAAAATAAGGCCAGAGATTTGGCAAACAGCTTCAAGGCGGTTAATGATAAAAAAGGGGGACAGAATGGGAATGGCTCATCCGGCAACGTATCAGGGAGTTCATCCGGGGGAGGCTCAAGATACAAGCCTTACTACAAAGCTCCATCCCAGGGACCTCAGTTTCAGAATGCCAGGGTCGCTGTTCAGATCGATCCGGGCAGGTATGCGGCGGCGGTCAAAGAAGGATATCTACCTCCACCAAAGAAGCCTTATCCAGAGGAGATTCCGGTAGCCTTCTGTGAATATCATGGCTGCAAAAGTCACAGAACCGCAAATTGCGCCACTTTGGCCAAAGAGTTGAGGGTCATCGAAGAAGAAAAGAAAGGCAAGGGAAAGCAGATGACAGGCCAGCAGAAGCAGTATGGCAGGAAAAATCAGTTCACCTCTCGAAATCACCAGGAAGAAGAGATCCACCCTGAGTTAAACCACGGCAAATCAGTCGGTATGATCTCAGGTTTGTAAGAGGATGAAGAAGTTTTTTGTTTCTCTAGTATTAGGAAGGTCCGGTCATGTTGGTAATAAGGCGAGAGCTGTGTAATCGGTCTTTTCTCTCTTTCTTTCAGAGAAAACGTATATTGTAAAAATCTTCCAGTGGTTCCCTTCCGGAAAAAATTGGAGTCTAATAAACTTTTTCTCTTAAGTAAATTCTCAGGTCTCTTTTCAGAGGTAGGACCGTTGACTCCAAACGAAAGAAAAAGACATATTCATGCGGTACATCAAGAACTGCCGGAAAGAAAAATTGCCAAACGAGAAAGTCTTCCGCAGATCTTCTTCACAGATGAAGACGAAGAGGGGGTGTTATATCCCCACAACGATCCACTTGTCATTCGGGCGCAGGTAAATGACAGGATGATGGAAGGAATCTTGATAGATAGCGGAGCTGGAGCGAATGTCATTTCCGCCAAGGCAGTTAGAAAACTGGAAATCCCGGAAAGTAAAGTCAAGCCATACTCAGCGGTCCTCGGAGGCTTTGTTGGGGGCGTTTCCACCGGGTCCTTAGGGAGCATAGACTTCACCATAACATTGGGACTAGGAGACGAGCGGAGAACTGAAAGACTTACAGCTTTCATTGTGCCAGGACTTTCCGGATACAATATGTATCTCGGTCGACCAGGAATTAATGCCTTCAAAGCAATATGCAGCACTCACCACCTAAAAATGAAGTATTTAACCAGGGCTGGAAAGGTGGTAACCATAAAAGGAAGTCAAAGGATGGCTTGAATCTGTGAAGTCCGCATCATGGAAGGTATGCCGGAAGAAGGAATGGTTAAAACGGTGGGATCAGACAAGGAATTCAAGGGAAAACTACCCCTCCCACCAGAGCCGGATCAAAGTACAGAAGGTTGTGGAACTTCTAAAGACTCACCAAGAGAGGTACACCTAAAAACTGACCCTTCAAAATTTTTTAAAATAGGGAATGCATTCGGCTATAGAGAGTAAACTCACATGAAGAGATTCCTGGAAAAAAGAAGGACAACGTTTGCCTGGAGTACGGACGACATGCCCAGAATAGATCCAAGCGTTATCCGGCATGACCTACGGGTGGACCCGAAGCACCCAGCCATCCGGCAAAGAAGAAGAATAATAGGAGAGGAAAGGGACCTTGCGGCACGCGCTGAGGTGCAAAAACTGCTTAAGGCCGGATTCATCAGAGAAGTGTCTTATCCCAAGTGGCTGGCCAACGTTGTAATGGTTAAAAAGTCAAATGGTAAATGGAGAATGTGTGTAGATTTCACGGACCTAAATAAAGCATGTCCCAAAGACTTCTACCCATTGCCATCAATAGATAGATTAGTCGTCTCAACGGCTCAAAGTTCTGTCTTAAGTTTCTTGGACGCATTCTCGGGATACAATCAAATAAGGATGAATGAAGAAGATTCGGAAAAAACATCCTTTATTACTTCAGCCGGAACCTTTTGCTACAAGGTAATGCCCTTTGGATTAAAAAATGCGGGGGCAACCTTCCAAAGAATGATAGACAAAGTTTTCAAACAACAATTAGCCCGAAACGTGGAGGCATACGTTGATGATTGTGGTGAGAAGCAATTCTTGGGCACAGCACATGAAGACCTGAAGGAAACTTTTGACACTCTCGACAGATTCCAAATCAAGCTAAATCCGGAAAAATGTGTATTTGGAGTTACAAAGGGGAAGTTCTTAGGCTTCATCGTCGGGCAAAGAGGGATTGAGGTGGATCCCGAAAAAACCCAGGCAATCCTCGATCTATCACCACCCATGAACATTAAAGATGTACAAGCATTAAATGGAAGACTCACGGCCTTGGGGAGATTCTGTTCAAAACTCCAAGAGAAGTCAATCCCATTCTTCAACATTCTAAGGAAAAACAAGAGATTCCAGTGGAGTCAAGAATGTGTAGAAGCCTTCGAAAGGATCAAGGAGATGCTCAGAGAATTGCCAAAATTAGGTGTTCCGGCGCCCGGTCAAGACTTATATCTCTATTTGCCTGCCACAGATTGGGCGGTGGCGGCCGTGCTAATAATGGAGGAAGAGAAAAAAGAGATACCAGTATATTACACCGGAAAAATCTTAACCCCAGCGGAAAGTCAGTACACCAACATCGAAAAAATATTGTTTGCGTTATTCGTTGCGTCCCGAAAGCTTCGACCTTATTTCCAGTCACACCGGATATTTGTTAGAACAAATTGGCCTCTAAAGCAGATAGCAAACAACCCGAATGCATCTGGACGAATGGTTAGTTGGACGGTCGAACTCACCCAGTATGAAATTCATTTTCTCCCTCGAACAGCCATAAAAGCGCAGGCTTTGGCAGACTTTATAACCGAGACGACCTTTGCCCAAAGGCAGAGAGAACCCGCAAACCCACATGTCATCTTAGTTGACGGAGCTCGATGTAAGACTGGAGCAGGAGCCGGAATAGTGGTCCAAACACCAGATGGAAGAACTCTTAACTTTACGTTCCGGTTAGAGTTTGAGGTAACGAATAATGAGGCACAGTATGAAGCCCTCATACAGGGTTTGGAAGTTGCCACTGCCTTAGGGGCAACAGAATTGGAAATATACTCAGATTCAATGCTAGTGGCGTGACAAAACGATAACATTTACGAGGTCAAGGAGGAGAAGCTTGGAAAATACTTGGCCAAAGTCCAAGAGACAAAGGCGAACTTTCAGAGATGCAAATTAAGACATCTTCCCCGAACAGAAAACATAGAGGCCGATGCGTTGGCTAAATTAGCCAGTATGGCCGAGAGAATGCCCAGTAAAGTCTGGATGGAGATAAAGGCGAACTCAAGTCTGGAGGAGATCCGAGTATGCACCATTGAATCTGACACAATAGCCAAGTCTTGGATGACACCCATTGTTAAGTACATACAAAGCGGAAACTTGCCACAAGATGAGAAAGAAGCGGCAAAAACAAGGCGAAGGGCTGCATCATTCTTTTTAGAGCAAGGACAGCTCTACAAAAGATCATTCGCAAGACCAGCGCTTAAGTGTGTTACCATAGAGGAGGGAGCAAGGCTCATGGAGGAGCTACATGAGGGGACCTGTGGGAACCACCAAGGAGAAAGGGCAATAATTCACAAAATCCTAAGGCTAGGATACTATTGGCCAAAATGAGGGAACATTCGAAGGAATATATACAGAAATGCATTAAATGTCAGGAACACGGGCACAAAATACACAACCCCCCATCCACACTAAAAACCATACTATCCCCAATCCCGTTTGCCATGTGGGGGTTGGATATCGTTGGACCTTTCCCGGAAGCATCTCCCAGAAGATATAAATTCATTTATGTGGCCATTGATTACTTTACCAAATGGGTGGAAGCCATGCCAACGGTATCTATTACCGCAAGAAAGTCACAGGACTTTATCTGGAAGTATGTGGTCTGCAGATTCGGAATCCCAAAAATAATAGTAACAGACAATGGAGCTCAGTTCAACTGTAATAGCTTCCGGGCATTCTATGAAGAATGGAAGATTGATTTGAGGTTCACATCGGTCGCTCATCCACAGGCGAACGGCCAGGTAGAAAATGCGAATGGACAAATTGTCAAAGCTATAAAAAGGAAGTTGGACAGCAAAAAAGGGGGTTGGGCGGAATTGCTACCTCAGGTTCTCTGGTCCTACAGAACAACCGAAAAAGGTCCAACTGGAGAAACTCCATACAGATTGACCTACGGTCTAGAAGCGATTGTTCCGGCTGAGATTATAGTCCCATCAATTAGGTGGGAATCCTTTGATGAGGAAAACAACAGTGAAGGGGTAAAAGACAGCCTTGACCTGCTTGAAGAGACCAGGACCATGGCCCAAGTCAGGATGGAAAGGGATAAAGCAAAAGTAGAAAGATATTTTAACCAAAGAACAAGGGAAAGGGGTTTTGCTCCGGGTGAACTGGTTCTTCGAGAGGTAAAACAGCCGAAGAAATTAGAACCCCAGTGGGAGGGACCGTTTATAATACAACGGCGGACGGGGCGAGCCTCCTACCGCCTGAAAAACAATGAAGGATGCGAGTTGCCTCACTCTTGGCATGCTGAATGCCTAAAAAGTTTTATGTGTAAAAACACTTTTACAAGATCAATAAAATAAGGTGTTCTTTAAAAACAAAAAGTGTACCATCCGGCCAGCGTGCCTACAGGCTACATGCCTTGAAATGTAACATCCGGCCAGCGTGCCTACAGGCTATCATGCCTTGAAATGTACATCCGGCCAGTGTGCCTACAGGCTATCATGCCTTGAAATGTACCATCTGGCAGACGTGCCTTATGTCTAGAAATCTTCTTAAAAATGAAATGAGCGAGAATATAAGGACTTTTGGTATGAACAAAAGGAGGCTTATAAAGCATTTGGAAGTCCGGTCGCTCCGGATAAATCCAAATGAGAAATATATAAAGCCAACCCACAGAAAGAATCTTGAATTAATTAAGAAGTACAAAAGTAGTGGCAGGGGCAAAAACATTAAAACATTGTCAAAGTAGTAACCCAAAATACAACTATACAAGACCCCTAAACTAAGAAATCACTTTTTCTGAAAAGCATCTATTCTTTAGCAGGCTTCATTGCAGCGGATCCTTCGACCGGATGAGACACGCTCTCTGCAGAATTAGATTTTCCAACGGCCTGATGAGAGCCAGCAACCCCCTTGTGCATACCGCTATCAGGAGGAAGGAAGGAAGCCTCACCGGGCCCAAAGACTGTCTCACCAGGGAGACGACCGAGCTTCTCAAAATCCTCAAGGAAGTTGCTCTTTCGAGCAACATTGTCAAACTCCAGCTCACTATACAAATCGTCATCCAAGACTTCCCCTCTCTTCAGAAAGTACTTGGAGATGGTCTGACGACAAACATTAGTGATCTTCCGGCTCTGGGAACCAAAAGCCTTCTTCAAGTGGGCGATGATGGTTCCTTGCTTCTTCAGCTCCACTTGGGTCCGACGGGCGTAGGCTGTATGCTTAGCAACATCTTCCTCGAGCTGTAGGACCTGAGCTCGGTAAAGATCGCGATCAGAGCCTGCAGCAGAAAGTTCCTCATTCAGCTTGTCGATACGGTGGCTGAGTTTCTCAACGTGTCTTAGAAGATTCTCAGAATCTGGTTGAAAAATAAAGAAAGAAGCAGGATCGGTAAGAATAAAAGCATAAGGATAGAAAATGACCGGAAAGAGACCAATGAAACTCACCCTTTGCCGGGACCTTAGCACTCTCGGATTGAACGAAGGCCATGGCTTCCTCTAAAGCCTTCACCTTTTCCTTTAAAGAAGCCTTCTCGGCCGTAAGAGCAGCTTTATCGGCGGAAAGAGCCGTGTTTTCATCCATCAGGGACTGCTTCTCTTGATCAAAGGCGGTCCGAGTCTGCTCATCCAGGGCGTCCTTTTCCTTGGCCAATCTAGTAAGCTCTTGAATGAGTTTGCCTTTGTCTTCCACTAAAGCCTCGTTCTATTGGGTTAAAGCCTTCTTGTCCATCTCAAGGGATTCGGTCTCTTTCTCAAGAGCAGTTTTCAGGTCCGCAAAATAAACCTTGTATGAGGTAAGGGAATCCACCCCCCTTTTGTGAGCAGCTTGTACCTGCCGCAACAAAACTTCCAAATCAGACAAAGCATGCGGGGGTATCATGACATCCTTTTCGCCGGAAGGCTGACGATGTACCTATTTTAGGATACTCTCGGTTCGGAGATTCTGGTTTTTCAAAGCAAACATCTCTTCCCGCAAATTCTTCAACTTCGATTCATACTCATCTCGAAGGCGGACACAATCCTGGCGAGATGACCGTAACTCCTTGTTTAGAGTGTCCGTCCTTTCTTTCACCTTGCGGTCAATCTCGTAATTTACGAGATCAATGTAACTATCGTGGGATGAGCGGGTTTGATTCAGCTCAGCTTCAATATTGTCGGCCCGGTTTTTCTCATGTTGCAGATCGGATTGGAGGTCCCGGGTTTGAACTTCAGCACTTTGGGCCATTGACATAACCTAAAGAGAGACAAAACATAGAAAGTTCAGATAGCACCAAAAGGGTATAGGAGGATGGGAGGAAGATTGCACTAACCCGAAAAATGCCTTGCCACATTAGGTTGAAGACCTCCCCCATGGGAGGGAGTGACGCATGATAGCATCAGCTCCTCCGCTCCCGGCCCTCAGTTTCTCCTTGGTAGCGGTAATAATGGACGGAGGAGCAAAAATCCTGTCCGGATGATCAGACAGCTTTATTGCTTCCTTCCAAGCGTTAGTGTATCGGGCGGTGTCCAAAGAAATCTTGCGCAGAGGTTGCCCAAGATAGGAGAACCATCCCTCATTCTGGGAAGGGTCGGTGAAACTCCCCTGAACAGGAGGGGGTGGAGAGGAGGAAGAGGCAGTAATGTCCTCCCTTTGCTTGCTTCGGAGCTCTGGGTTCTCAGGCACTGGTCGGTATTCTTTCACTTCCTCGTTTACTGATTCCTTGGCTCCAGGAGCATCACATGGAACCTCGTTCCCCCCCTCAGCTTCGGAGATTTCCGTTAAGACAGTCTTCGGCTTTGATACGGTCTTCTTCCGGGGTCTTTGGGTTCCGGGATCCGGAATAGCAGCAGTGGGAAGGGCCGGGCCGCAAGCAACCTCGTTGTCAGTAACAGTAATGGGTGCGCCTTGAGAACCTAAGGGAAGAAGGGTCAGCAAAAAATGTACAAAAAGGGAAGGCAAGAGTATCCCACAATAAAGAAAGAGCAATACGTAGGTCAGCCTCCTCCAAGACAGCACCGTGAGCCAGATCGGAAGAAAAGTATCCTGCCAAGTCAGGAAACAATTCACAAATAGGAGTTGGGTGACCAGACCCCTGCCCTGAATGAGAGACAGACCTCAGGCCTGAATCGGGAGTAAGAGGGAGAAAGACGCGACGCCCAGACCCTGGACTCACGTGCCGAGTACCTGGCAAATCACTGCACGATCGGGCTGGGGACTTAGTAGTTCTCTTTTTCTTCTGGCCGGATCGATCCTTGTCGCTGTCACCTCTTTGTCTCTTCTTAGAGGAAGGAGCGTCCCCAAGGAGTCTTGTGGCCACATCGATAGCCGCATCAACAGACGCGTAATAATCAACTTGTTCATCACCCATTTTGAAGTTAACAAAATTCCAACTATTGAAGGGCCCCACCTTATCTCCTCTAGAAAAGAAATCTACCAGAGCAACACAAAAGGTAAGAATACCGGAAAAGGTAAAGGATTTAGGTAAAATTGATTAAGCAAAACTTACTGTGATATTTCTTAAGTGAGACCAGGCGCGCCGGGGTAAAGAATTGGGAAACTGTAGGCTGCTTGTCGCTTACCATCTTCAGAATCTTCGAGATGGGCATTTCTTGCGCCGGAAAAGGTGGGCAGCTGAATTGGCCTTTCGGGATCGAGGAGTAGTAAGGAACTCCCAAAAACCGACCTGATGGTGGGACAATGACAAACCATCGGGAGTTCCACCCGGAAGACGTTTTCTTGTAATCGAAAAGAGAAAAGCCGGTCTTTGCCTTGATCATCAGGCTATCAGGATCGTCCCTTGTAGAATAGAATTGGGCGAACTCGGTTGCTTCCACCCGAATTTTGTTCTCCTCGCAAAGCAGAACATAGGCATGAAGGTAGGAAATCACCTTTGGATGTAGGTGAGCAAGCACGCAGCAACGCCGAATTAGAAAGCCCAGAACGAATGGGTGAGGGGGCACGGTCAGGCCACGAGGGAAAAAATCCGCATAAACGGCGTATCCAAGCCCAAAATCGTCGTGGGGGTGCGAATCGGAAGAAGGAAGATAGATACGAGTACCCTGTGGAACTTCGACATCCTTTAAGCAGGAGAGAAGGGAGGAAGTGTCCAAGGAGGATGAAGAAGGCTCCCGATCGGCGGAAAAAGGGGCGGAAGATTTCAAATAGGAGGGGCGAAACCCCTGGGGCGAAAAGGTACCTTGAATCGCCTCTTTTGCGGGAATAAAATTTGACGCTGCTTTATTCTTTTTCGAGCTAGAAGAAGCCATCGGGGAAGATGAGCGAAGGGAAACAGTGAGACAGGAGAGGTGGAGAAGAAGTTCAGAAACGAAGCGTAAAGAGGTAACGGTGAAGTCTGAAGTGGGTAAGGAAGAGAGAAGGTGTCAAATATAAAACCTGGAGTTTTGAAAAAGTAACGGTTCCCGCTCGGCCAATAAAAATCAATAGGATAAGGACTCTGCATCTTCATGGAAAAGGGACGCTGACGTAAAGCGCTTCCGAAAATTCTACATCGAAAAGGCGCGAGGTACGGACAAGTTTTCTTTCCTTTTAAAAAATAGAGGAAAAAGCAAGGAAAACTTATGGGACTAGGGAAGGGAAACCAAAATAAAGTGAGTCGGGAGAAAGCCAATCTGGAAAGCCATAAAAGAGAGCAAGAGCAAATTGAAGAAAAAAAAAGTTCTACTTTTTACGTTTAGAGGATCAAAAGTAAAACTTGTGGAACTGATGAAGAGGGAAAAAGTACGAGAGTAAAGAAAGGTAGAACATCCGGTCTCATGTGACTGGAAGGGGCAGCTTAGAACAAAGAATATCGCCGGACCGGAATGTGATTCGGCCGGATGGGTAGTTAAATATGCCGCTTATATGCAAATGCCAGCCTGGCAATTAAAAAGAAAGACAGGCTGGCAACCCTCGATCCAGCAGTGTAAACGTTATAAATAGGGGTTCAACCCCACAATAAAGGACACGATTCATATTCGAAAACTACACTCAGTTGCGTTGTCTTCGCGATTCTCTCTCCTTTAAGCTCGGTCACATAACGACAAGGTAATTCGACGAAGCGCAAAAGGCTTAGCAGTAGAATTGGAACCCGACTAGGGATTAGGATAGAAGATTTGAGGAGTCAGGAATTTATCATTTTCACTTCTCCTTTAGGTAGTCAGCGCCTTTGAATAGCTCGACACAAATCATTGGATTTCAAACCGCATACGGGGTCTTTTAGGATCCAAAATTTTGGGGTATCACTCAAGCATCAACTAGCATTTTCATTTCCATTACGAAGCCTAGTTGACGGGGGGCAATCTATTATACCCAAAATTTTAACCCCCAGATGAGAGTCTCTTAAGGCGCAGGAACTAATAAGGGAGTTTGATCAAGTAGCAAGGATTCCTAGTTCGATTGGCACATTCCAGAGTGCTAAGGACAACTTAGTCATCTTCAGGGGCATTTTCGTAAATTTTCAAGGCTCCTAAGCCCCCTATAAGCTTTATCCCTCCTCTGAAAATGGCTTAAATCAACTCGAAACACTTTAAAATTTTAACCCATGATAGGGGACGACATTTTAAGCATAATGGCTTTGAAATTTTGATTTTTTGAATTTCCAATACTTTTCTAGTAATTTTTGATTGAATCTGACGAGAAAATGAATTTAAAAATATTCCAATATCCAATAAATTCAAATCCACCTAGGAAAAATTGAGAATATCATCCTCTACCCATATTTAAAATTTCATAGTCAAATTCCTTTTAGAAACCTTTAAGCTAAAATGTCGGTAAATCTCGGTTTTTACCGGATTTTTCTATCTTTATGGAAGTCTATATAAGGAACCTTATCCCTTAATCAAATCAGAGCTCCAAGAACCCTAGACCATCAACGAAGCCAGCCGTCTCATTCTCTCCATGTTTTGAACTCCCGAGTCACAATCAAACGCCGAAATCCCACCAAAATCAACACCAAAACACATTCTTCAACTCCCATCACACCC
The DNA here is from genome assembly GCA_023374045.1 of Limonium bicolor. Taxonomy (NCBI): domain Eukaryota; kingdom Viridiplantae; phylum Streptophyta; class Magnoliopsida; order Caryophyllales; family Plumbaginaceae; genus Limonium; species Limonium bicolor. The sequence continues at coordinate 155,747,019 of CM041781.1, read as the reverse complement.
ACAATCATTAAATCACCCTCAAACCACAACCAAAACATGAAGACCACCACCAATTCTCAAGGGTCAGAAGCTCGGGTCGAGCCAAATTTGGAATCGGCTTCAACGGAGCACCGAAAGATTCCCGACGTGAAGAGTCTCATCAACGCTGATGGTAAAACTGGTTAGGACCTTGTTCTTTTGTTTCCCCACGACTTCATTAGTCTTCTGTCCAATTTTGAGAGCAAACTAACCTTTTATTGCTTCCGAGTTGCTATTTGTTTTGGCTTTTGCCCAATTACTTGTTTGTTATGTTTCGAATTAAATTCAACTTCAAATTGAATTCTTTCCATCATAACGTGTTAAGAATCTTTCAGGCTATCTACCCATAATTTTTTTGCCAAAAACACCGTCAGGAACCACCAGAACGCCGTCGTCCGAGGGTGGTCCGAGCCTACGGACATCTTGTCCGGGGTCCCGGATGGCCTGTCCGAGGCCACGGACACCCCCGGACAGCGGCGAGAATTAAAATTTTAAATTTTCTTGGTTTTTTCAACTTATGTCTGGGCCCACGGACGCCCTGTCCGTGGCCCTGGACTTTTCAAAATTTTGTATTCTTTTTTATTTGACTTTTCTTTATAACTAGGTTGACTAGGGTCCGTAGGTTCGGACATTAGGTCCGTGGCCACGGACGGAAACAAAATTCGACCTAATTCTGCCTCCGAAACCCTAGTTTAGGTAGTTTTAATTTTCACTTTAATTTCTTGTCAAAAATGCAAAAAAATAAAAAAATAAGAAGTTTGCGCACTTAGGTTAAAACGACTCGTAATAAGCCGTAATTAAACTAAGTAGAGGAAAAACGAATTCTAGGGGTAATGAAAGTAATTGAACCCTGAATAAGTCGAATACCAAGCCCCCGAACCCGCACTCTACCTTTCCTAATTTACCCTAGGTTAAAATTAGGTGCGACTCATAATAGGTTCCAGTGAGCTAACTTAGGATTTAATAATTAGTGTTATATGACATAGTTATTAATATTAGGTTATAAGTGGACCTAGAACCCGATCAGATCCTTATCAATCTAATCAATGTAGGATAGTGGTTCTAAAATCGAGGATCACAGGGGGGTTTAAAAACGTGAGCGCTATGAGACGGTTATAATTTCTGACTTGCTAGGGCTTGAGAGCCTCCCTTTTGATTAGGGTTTAAGGCTCCTTTTATAGACTACCTTAAAGATAGAAAAAATCTCGTAAAAATCAAGATGTACCGATGTTTTAGCTCAAGGGCTTCCAAAAAAAATCTGACCATGAAATTTAAAACATGCGCAAAGGAGCAAATTTCTGATTTTTCCAAGGTGGATCGAATTTTTTGGATATTGGAATATTTTGAAATTCAATTTCTTGTCAGATTCCGTCAGAAATTACTAAAACTTTATTGGAAATTCAAAGAATCAAAATTCCAAAGCCATTATGTTCAAAATGTCATCCTCTATCTTGGGTTAAAACTTCAAAGCATTTCAAGTTGATTTAATCCATTTTTGAAGGAGAGAGAAAGCTTATAGGGGGCTTAGGAGCCTTTGAAAATTATGAAAATGCCCAAAAAGATGACCAAGCTGCCCCTAAAACTTCAGAATGCGCCGATCGAACTGGAATCCATGCTACTTGACCAAACTACCCTTTTAGTACCTACGCCTCAAGAGACTCTCTTCCGGGGGTTAAAATTTTGGGTATAAAAGATTGTCCCCCGTCAACTTGGCTTTGTAATGAAAATGAAAAGACTGGTTGATGCCTGAGTGATGCCCTAAAATTTTGACCAGTAGTGAGGAAGGAAGTAGATTTCTGTTGAAAGTCTAATGATTGTGCTGTGCTATTCTGAGATATTAGCTACCTAAAAGTGAAGTCTAGATGTTCCAGGCTATTATGAGGCGCCAACTACCTAAAATGTGAAAGGTGGACTAAACTAAGAATGAATAAGCTACACCAAGCATCTAAGGTGTCGGGAACCTAGAAATGAAAATAGATGTAATATGTAATGAGATTGATGTGATATGTGTGTGGAAGGGCTTATGTGTGTCTGGAAGAATGCAACGTAGGATGGATGCAGGGTAAGATAGGTGCAAGGTAGGGCTTATGCGTGCCTGAAATGTTTTTGTAGTGGTAAGACTTATGTGTGCCTAAGTGAATGAATGTAAAGTAGGACCTATGGGTGCCTGGGTGAATGAATGTAAAGTAGGACTTATGAGTGCCTAAGGTTGCTTTTGTGATGGTAGGGCTTATGTGTGCCTAAGTGGAATGGATGTAAAGTAGGACTTATGGGTGCCTAAGGTTGCTTTTGTGATGGTAGGGCTTATATGTCCCTAAGTGGAATGGTAGGAAATTAGGCACACGGCGAGCCATAGGTAGAGTTCTTTTACTCGGGTGAGTTCTTCTACTCGTGTGAGAATCTGTATCTCTGAAGAATCTAAATCTTTGGGTGAAAATCTATATCTCTGAAGAATCTGTATCTTCGATTGAGAATCTGTATCTATGATGACTCTGAATCTTTGGGTGAGAATCTATATCCCTGAAGAATCTATATCATTGGCTGAGAATCTATATTTCTGAAGAATCTGTATCTTAAGTTGAGAATCTGTATCTCTGAAGAATTTGTACCTTCGGCTGAGAATCTGTATTCCTGAAGAATCTGTATCTTCGGCTGAGAATTTGTATCGCTGAAGAATCTGTATCTTTGGTTGAGAATCTGAATCTTTAGGTGAGAATCTATATCCCTAAAGAATCTGTATTTGCTGTTGAGAATCTGTATCTCTGATGAATCTGAATCTTTGGGTGAGAATCTATATCCCTGAAGAATCTATATCGTCGGTTGAGAATCTGTATCTTCGGTTGAGAATCTGTATCTCTGAAGAATCAGTATCTTCGGGTTTATGATGAGGGGTCTTGTATTGAAAGATGAAATGATAATGATTTCGTGCAAATGATTGTGATGAAAAACTGACGGTGGAAAAAGCCAAACGTGACTATGATCAAAGTGATACTAAGGATCATAATTTGTCCAAGGCATGAATTTGTTGAAAATGTGCCAAACGTGGCAATGATAAGGTGTGTGCAGATAGTGTAAAATGAAATTGAAGTGCTTGTACGGGTCAATAATGCAAGAAATTGTCGAAAACGTGCCAAACACGGCAATGTTTGAGAATTTTTTTACCGAAAAAGGAAAGTTAAATTATTATTTCCTGACTAAGAACTTCAAATTTGCAATTTGTTTCTTAGGAGATGAATATGCCGCTGGTGGGGGTGCGTGGTGTTTGTTACAAGAGTTTGAGACTTTTTGAGTGGTGGTCATGGCTTATGACGGGCCTGAGAGTGTTTTTGTAGAGGTTAGGGCTTATGTGCGCCTATGTGATATGATGTGGAGGTAAGGGCTTATGTAGGCCTGTGTGGTGGTGCTTCAAGCTGTTATCATCAACAATTGCCCCCAGTATTTTTCCTTAAGGCAATCTGAGCCAGAGTTCATGGCAATCGATCTGAACGATCGATTTCCCCTAGTATTTTCTTTGATTAAACATGCGAACAAGTCTCGTCCTCACGGGATCAAGGCTTATGTTTTGATGTGGTGCTAACCTACACTCAGCGTGTTTGGTGTTTACACTTGTTTCTGCTTGCGGTCATAACTTCTAGACCATTGAATTTGATATTTGTTGGATTTACGCCTTCAATCCGTTACTTTCACGTGATTACATACGCAACTACCAAGTCTGAAGTTTTTAAAGCATATAACGTGGCCATGGGGTATGACGAAAGACAACAGGACCATGAAGGGATATTTGAGGTATGTGAAGCTAAAAGGGGTGACCAAAGCTGCAACTTGCGTCTTCCCTCGGATTTGTCTTCCTTGTCTTGAAGTCGTATGGCTGCTTTGAGTTGACATTGTTTTCGAGTTTTGGACTTGGAACTTTTGAAGTCGTCCTTTACACCATTTCCTCTTCTTTTTGAAATACCCCGAACCTAATTAGGATGATTAAATTACTCTAATAAGATATTTGACGGCCTAATAGCACCTAAGTAATTTTGGTAAAGAAGATAAATCCAAAATAAAGAGAAAACACTTAAAAAACGAAAAATGCTAAAATGAGCGTTATATGACCGTAGGTGAAATACAACCTCAAAAAGGGTATTGGATGGATTTAGAAGGCTCAATAATGCCTAAGTAATGTACGGGAACAATTCTCAAAGAAAACGGATCCATAAAATGAATTAAGAACGCTAAAAAAGCTTTAGCGCTGGTTTTTCGAGAAAACCCAAAAACGTGACTTTGAGTGGTCAAATGAACCTGTAGAAATTATAGTTCATTAAATAACTATAATTAAGCATTAATGGAAGCTTAATAACCATTAAAATTAAAGAAACAAGAAAATCCGGAAAACGGGCCCGGTTAGTGAATAGTACTAAACTAGGTCAATTAACGAGCATTTTCTGTAAAAGATGAAAAACGATCCAGCTCATGTGTACACATAAAGGGCCGGTTTTGTATTAAATAAGGCAGCCTCCTCTCTATTATTAGCTAAAAAGAAAAGAAATAAAAGAAAAAAGGGGAAAAGTAGAAAAAGTAGAAAAACACTCTCTCTCCTCTCATTTCTTTCCACACTCACGTACTGCCTCCCCCTCTTCCTTCTTCCTCTGCCAATTTCTCCCTCCTTCCTTCCCAAGCTGGCGATTTTGAACTTCCATGGCTGCCCCATCTTTCTCTTCATGCTCAAGCCACACTAAGGCTCTAAATGCAAAACAAATTATATATTTGAACTCCCCTCACCAAGCTCTTCCATTCCCTCTTTTCAAAATCCGAAAATGATGAACTTCATCTCCATGGGTATAACCCATTTGAAGAAAAAATGGCATCAACTTGAAGCTTGGAGTCTCCTCTTCCATTCAAGGTAAAAATTTCCAAGAAAAACTCATTTTTCCTCACCCTCCTTTCTTGGCCAATTTTTACCCTTTTGCAATTCCTTGTTTTCTCTCCTTGTTGAGCTTTGTTTCAACCTTCCAATGGTGATGGAACCCCTCTCTTGATTCAAGGGTTAGAAACCCTCCTAAACTCCATAGGTAAATGTAATACCCCCGTCCCACATCGGGTTATGAGTAGTAATGTGAATGGTTTATAAGGATACATATGTGTTGACTACAACAACAGGCCTTACACTTTTAAGCCCAAGTTAGGATTAAGGGCCTAAAGTGGCTAGTTTTCATGCCTGGATGGTTTGAAAGCTAAGTTGTTGGACAGTTACCCATACGGGGTGTTACAAATGGTATTAGAACAGACTCGGGACCGTGTCGAGATGAGCTACCCGACACCTACCGAGGAGGTCCATGGGACTTGGATGTTAGGCTTACGACAAGGACGTCGCGTTCTTTGAGTGGGGAATATGTAATACCCCCATCCCACATCGGGTTATGAGTAGTAATGTGAATGGTTTATAAGGATACATATGTGTTGACTACAACAACAAGGCCTTCCACTTTTAAGCCCAAGTGAGGATTGAGGGCCTAAAGTGGTTAGTTTTCAAGCCTGAATGGTTTGAGAGCTAGGTTGTTTGATAGTTGCTCATATGGGGTGTTACAGTAAAAACCCTAGATTTTGTGTTTTAAGCATTTCATTGAATTAATATTATTCCAAGGGTTTAAGATTTTAATTCTACTCATTTTGTATTCCTTGGATGGTGGGAATGGAGTTTGGCAACTCCATTGCCTAATTTGACCGAAAATGAAGAGATGAGAAGGAAGGGAGCAAAATAGGAACTTATGAGAATTTAAGGTAAGAAAACCTACCTTAATGTATATGCTATATGTGTTAGAACTTGGGATGGGAAAAACTGAAAGAATGAACCCAAATTTGAGTTTAAAGTGTGTTGGTAGTTAGAAGAGAGTAGATGTGAAATTGTTGTTGAATTGAGGGCCTTAAAGCCAAGTAATGTGGGATTTGTGTTTATGTTGTTGTTTGGTGAATTTTGGATTGAGATTATGTACTGGTAGGACCCTTGGGGTGTGGCTAGTTTAGGAATGATTTTGGTGAGAATTGAAGAGTTTGGATATGTTAAGTTTATGGGGAAACAATGGCAAAATTTTGGTAGAAAATAAGTGTGTTAGGTGACTTTGACAATGGGAGAACTTAGGTGTTCATTTGGGTGGAGTAGAGATGTTTGGTAACCAGGAAATGGTAGATGGAGAATGGATATGAGGCTGTGCAAAATCTGTAGTAAAGATGAGTAGGAATGTCTTGGAAATTCTAGAAAAGAGTTAGTGTTTATAATCTTGGAAATGGAGGATGGACTTGGGTGTAGTAGATGCAATTGTTTAGAAAGGATTTGGAATGGTCAAAATAAGAGAGAACAAAGTGTAAACTACCAAGAGGGGTTTAGGAAATGCACAAGTGTGCAAACTGTAATAGAGAGGATGGAAACTTGTAGGAATTAGGCAAGAATTGGGTAGTGTAGAACATGATTAAGGAGTGTTTTAGGGTGTTTAAACATGTAGGAAACATGTGGAAAGGTTAGGGAATGATTAGAGGTGAATTAAGGGTTGAAAACTAGTGAAAAACTATAAAATTTGACAGTTTCAGGGCTGGTCCGGGTTTGCAAATCGGTACACAAACCCGAACCACCCCAAAAATTAGGCAGAAAGTCACCCCACGGAGTGGTCCGGGTTTTAAACCGGTACACAAACCCGGACCTATGCACAAACATGGCAGAAACGGATTTCAGTGTTTGGTCCGGGTTTGTAACCCCGAACACAAACCCGGACCTGGCTAAAAATTAAACAGAAAGTGTTTTAAAGGGGCCTAATGATGGGGGATTGATTGGTATTGGTTTTAGATGATGTTTAGGAGTTGTTTAGTGACCTTTAATAGTCCTAAGAAGTATAAACAAGTTTTGGAAGTGAGTGAGAAGTAAGAGCTTAAATTGACAAGACTAAAATTAAGTATAACGGGACAACGGGGTAAGTACGGGAGTAGTAAGTTACATACCGTATAAGCTTGATATTAATATCAATGATTGAAACATTATAAGAGGAACAAGTGTGAACCAAGGAACGTGAGGTGACCGGGTAAAAGTAAAACCATGGTGTAAGGTATGATTTTCTCATGCCCCGTATGCTACCTTGGTTACTCTAATTTGTGTTTGTTTGACTGTGTGACCACCTTAACAAGATAAATGCACTAATTGGATTGTTTGCACTTGCTTGTGCTTGTATTGAATTGTTGCTTGTTGGCTTGTAAATTGAATTGAAGTTTGTATAACTCATGAAATGTGTGTTGTGTATGTAGTGCTTGAATGTGAATTATGTACCATAGTTTGACTCATAGTTGAGTCTTGTTTGAGTAGTGACTCGTAGAAAGAGTCAAGTTGCGAATCAATAAAAATGTGGAAACACACTTAAACTATAGAACCAAGAGACGATAACGCAAACCTTGAACTCACTAGAACGTGAGAGTATTGTACGAGAATTAGTAAACTCTCGATAACGGTTAAAGACCGAATTGACTTAATCCATAAAATAAATAATATTGGAAGTATATAATGATCCTCTATTTAGAGGATTGACAAATGTTCAAGATGTGAACCTTGAGAAAGTAAAGAATGGTAAGGGATCACCAAACCCCTTAGAACGATAGTCGACCCACAATGAGAGGATCCGACTAAAATGAACAATGTCCCGAACATGAGAGTATTCGATCAGTTGGGTAAAACCTTAAATCATAGAATACTAGACATTGAGAATTCCCTAAGCTAATGGAGGATATCGAGAGAGATACTTCTAGGCTAATCTAAGAGATTGTGAAATGACTCCGAGAGAGGAGTTTTGGGAAATTGAGTAGTCCGGTGGAGAACTGGACATTTGAGAATTTGAGGAGCTAATTGTATAGCTCCATTTGTATTTGTAAGCCCGGTGGTGAGTCTTATGTATGACTCTACCCGGAGGTCGTGGGCAAAGACATAAAAGATGCCTTTGAGTATTGAGTATTGGTTTGAGAATTGATTTGAGAATTTGAGTAATGAGTATTGAGTTGAAACTTGAGAGACTTGAGAAATTGAGTTTGAGTGGAACATTGAGTTGAGTATTGTAGAAATTGCTTGATGTTGAGAGTAAGGGAATTTGAGTAAGAGTACCCAAGAGAGTGGGTAAAGCAATGAGTAATTGAGTAAGGCATAGTGAGGTAGAAACACTCAAGGCCTAGATTAATTAATACTAACTAACAAACTTATTGTGTTAGTGTGATTGTATTCCTTGGTTGCATGTGGAGTATTTGTGTGAATGTACATATATAATGTATGTTGTATGCATGATGATTGAATTAAAATGAATCGCATGGTCTCGACCAAAATAGTCGGCGTACCCCCGTTATCACGCGGGGTATGCGAATTTCATATGCAGCAATTCACTGAGCCTCTAGGGGCACCGTTTTTATTTTCTAGGTACATTGAAGCCGACCACCGTTCGAGAGTAGGACGGGGTTGCTGTATAAGCATGGGTAGATGTTTAGGAATGTTGTATTTCCTTGTAATGTTGAATTGGGATTCTGAATTGATATTGGTAGACTTGAGGGATTTAGATACCGTCTGTATGGATTTGAATGGATGTTGTATTTGTATATTGTGGAACCGAAGTTGTATTTAAATTGAGATTTGTCTAAGGAATGAAATGAATTGTTGGCATAGTGTACTTGGTATATTCGACATCAGACCGATATTGTAATTTGATTGTTGTATATGAGTTTGGATTGGCCTTGTTAGTCACGTGGGTGACTAACGGCATTGTATCACCCCCGGTTGTATTGGAATTCCGCTGCTTGTGTATTGGTAATGGAGTGGGTTAGGAGATAATTGTGTGATTACCGGTGGGGGTGTTACACTTTTCTTCATTCTGATTTCTTCGAGGCACTTCGGGTTTGCCTCTTTGTTTTATCAATTTTTGATTTCAACTTTGGGATTCTTGTGTCTACCGGTTTTGGACTTTGAGAGCTGTTTTGGTGTGAGCTCTTTGGATCCTGTGTCACTCTGGGACCATTTACGGAACGCATTGTCATGCTGATAGTAGCGTTGCTTCTTTGGACTGATGAAAATGTTATCTGAGAGTCTGGCTCCTTGCTTCCTTTGGTCACCGGGTTGAATATTTATCATCGGCTGGGTTATTTTGTGGAGTTCATAATATCGAAAAGGGATATACGAAAGGCTCAATAGGGGTGCCTAGGGTTTAATTTCAGGGTTCACAAGCTTTTGGCTATGTGGTGCTGTACCTAGGTGCTTCATCATTCCCGATAGTTGTGTAACCGTTCTTTGTTACTTTTCACAGGTCTAAGCGTAAATTTACAAAGTGTCTCCTTCGGTTGGAGTTATGTCGTTTGCCTCACTTTTAAGTGTAGTCACACTGGAGTCGTGTAAAAGTGACACGCTCATTCTCTCTTGGATTTACCACTCAAGACACTCTCGTGCAATTTTCGGTCAGAGACTTGTTCATGTGTTTAAACAAAAGAAATAATCGTTGTCAGTCTTAAACTCAGATTGCCCCCATTATTGATTTGGGGTTCATGACAATAACTTTTTGGATTTTTTGTGGTGAGTTGTGGTGTTGGCTGGACATGTTCGCTCTTTTGGAAATAAAAGGCGAGTCGTTTTGTTCCATTGCCAGAAATTGATCGTTTCATGAACATTAGTTTTGAGAGAGGTTCGCTGATGAGCAAGATGACTTAGTTGAAGGTGCAAGGTGAACAAACACATTTTTTTATTATCATCTTCGTGATTACAAACTGAAAAGCCAAAAGACTAAGATTTGAAAATCTAAAATTCATTTAAATAAAAATGAGATAAACTTCTTACAAAATCAAAAAGAGTAAACAAAACACTTATAGACATTTGCCTACTTAACAAATTGGAGTCCTTACTCGATAAGGTCCTCAATCTTATGCTTCAACGCTCTACAGTCGTCAGTATTATGCCCCGATAATTGAAGAAACTGGCAGAACTGATGGAGAGGTTCCCCGGCATGGGTGATCCCAGGACAAGGCGTGAGAGGCTGTAGTAAGTCTAGCTCTTGTAGCTTCACGAGTGCTTGACTAAGAGGCCGGCCAATGTCAATAAACTGCCTCGGTGCAGAGAACCTCCTGGATCGGGGTGAGGCCTTGATGCTCTGCTTTGTAGCACTAGGTTTCTGTACGGCGCTCACTTGGTATGAAACTTGAGCTGCTTTGGCTAGTCCTGACTTAAAGGTCTGGATACCTACACCCTGGGCTTTGGGTTGTCCCAGCTTAAGCTTGCCTTTGTGAATCTTTTCTTCCATGACTCTCACCTTTCCCATCAGCATGTCAAAATTAGGGAAGTATGTGCAACTCAGCTCGTTGTTGTATTGCTTCTGCATATTGTCCACAATCATTCGAATCTGTTCTTGCTCATCCATTATCGTAGGCATAGCAGCGGCCTTCCTCCTCCACCGCTTGATGAAGGCGAACATTGATTCAATGTCTCTCTGCCGAGTGCTGGCAAGGTCGGAACTGGTGACTTCGAGATTCTTAGCATACTCGAAATGGTGCAAGAAAGCCTCACAAACCTCCTCATAGGGTTTGGTGTTCATCCTCTGAGTCAAGTACCAACGTTGAGGTATTTCATCGAGGTAACAGGCAAAAACCTTGGCCTTCTACATGTCATTCAACCTGAGGATGGACATCTCCCTATCGAACATCGCCAAATGGACCTGCGGGTCTGAGAAACCCTTGTATACAGCAAGTGTGGGCAGCTTCAACTTTAGAGGGAGATCAACCTCGGGGTACAACGCCATAAAAGAGTAATCAAAACCAGCTGGCTTGCTAGCTTTTTCTAGGGGTTTGCAAACGGTTAGAACGGATATCCGCTAACCGAAGTTTGGAAAAAAAAATACAGTGTTTGGTTATTTCGGTTATAACCGTTTTAACCGAAATTAGTAATAATATCCGTTTTAACTGATAACCATTTTAGCCGTTAACCGTTTTACAAACTATACTGATATCCGTTAACCGCCCCGTAACCGAATTTTTAAATTAATCGAAATAACCGAACATTTGAACATAACCAAAATAACCGTTTTTTCTATCATAACTGAAATAACTGTATTTTCTATCATAACCGAAATAACCGTATTTTATAACATAAATGAAATAATCAAACTAAAACTTACTGGTTAAAAAATAAGGATAAAAAATATTTTATTTTTTTTTTATAAAAAACTTCGGTTATTACGGATAACCAAAATTTGAGGTTTAATATCCGTTAACTGCCCCGTTTTAAAGTATGGATATCCGTTTTAACCGAAATAACCGAACTTTTGTAAAACAGTTAAAAAAACGGTGATCGAATCTTGAAAAAAAACTGTTATTTCGGTTATCCGTTCTAACCGCCTCGTTTGCTCACCCCTAGCTTTTTCTATGCTGTAACACCCCCGAATAAACATCCAACAATACAAACATCACTCCTCGCCATATTACAAGTTAACTATGCAGCGGAATAAACTCCATCCGGGTGTCACAGACGCCAACCACCCACGTGGTTGACACGACCACTCTTCCAACACCAAGTTACGGTCTGTATGACTGGAAACAACCCTCTATCAAAACTCATATACAACATAAAGTACAATTCCCAAATACCGAGTGTCTACAACAAAATTACCAAATCATAAACTGAAAATTACATCTCAGGTTTAGTAACAACCCATACATTAAACATACTACTACAAACTCAAAAGTCATGCCCTGATGGACTACCCCCATGGTAGCCATCCCGCCTATGCTCTGTTATCTTCCGGCACAATACCTGTAAAAATTGGATTGTAAAGGACTCATCAAACTACGCTGAGTATGAATATGTGTAGCTCGTATGTTGCCGGGCTACACGACTGCTTGGTCGAATATTATTAAGTCAATTTACATGCTATAATAAAGTAGTAAAGCACACCACACTACATCATGGTATCATACACACTTAGAGGTAGCAAAGCAATAGCAACAAACAACCAAGCATAATATGCTAGCAACATAGCAACATCAAACACGCAACCAAGCACAACAAGCTGCTAGTATAGCAACAACAACCATGTAAATAATAAGACGTGTGCATAGGTATATTGTACCGCTGATCCTCACGATGGGATCATTCAAGAGATTACGTATTGTTTTCTTGTTCTCATTACATATGTTTACCTTCCTTCCCTTGCACCGAGTCAAGGGATATAGGTTAGATCCCGAGACTTTATTATGTAGGTACTATTCCGCCCTTGTTTCTTAAAGAATCACATTTGTGAATTTTCTTATTTGCTTGGTCTCATTATACATGTTTTCCTTTACCCCCATTGTGTGTATTTCCTTTCTCTTTCCTTGCACCAGGTCTGGGAATATAGTTTAGATCCCGTGACCTTATCATGTAGGTGCCAATTGTTCCTTATCTCTTTAAGGCTGTGTGTGAATTCTCTTATCACCACAAGAAGGAGAACGTCTTCTCCATAGCTAATCCTCTATTCCCGGCTTCATGCGTCGAGAAAGAGGGGTCACCTCTAGACCCCAGGATGTGCTCCACCAATAGTCGGTCAAAGGATCTGATGCAGATACCCACTCCCGAGTGTCCCTACCGTGCGGCCCAAGAAGTCATCTTCCCGGATTATCCTCATGTTCCACCGGCTGATATTTACTTATCATTATCATTAATAGCTTGACACCATAGTAGGTGTTGTTATAAGTCCTCTATAGTTAGAGAGGAGTTTTCTCTTTGTATAGTTCTTTTGTTTTGTTTACGTAGTTCGTCATGTTCCATCTCAAAGTTCCATAAACGAGAAAGGGACTAAACTACTGTGTGCACGCAAGTAATATGCAACAATGATATAACAAGCATATAAGCAAGTCACAACAAGCAATCCAATTTCATGCTTTAGTCTTATGGTCATTGTCAAACAAGGCACATAGCAAACAAGCCGTGTAACACGGCAACATACGGACCACACATATCCATACCTGAAGTCTGTAGAAGTTATCTCCCCCGTTCTAGGCTTCTCCCGTGTGACCACCCGCTACATTCCTAAATTTGTAATGCGAGCGTACATTCCTAAATTTGTAACGCGAGCGTATTAGTCGTGAATTAACGTTCGTAAAGTTCCTTATTTCCTTTTGTTTATTTACACTTAAGGGTTCACACCCGTACTTACCCCTAATTTTCCGGGGTTTACATCTCCACTTATTACCAGTTTAACCACGTGTACTTAGCCTATAATCTCCCTATGATTTATATCAACATAGCCTAGTGTCATAGCATTAGCTGAGGTCCATTGTCAAACTATTATACTTCTATTACCCATACAATAATCTACTTGCAAGGAACCTACACAACGAAACGATAACTCACAATTGGTACCCCACTTCCCTTATCCTTAACTTCCAATTATAGAAACCCATTTCTTTTCTTTTCTTTTTAATTTACCCCAAGTGTGTGGCAGCTTAGTTAAGTGTCTTAACAAGGTTTTTAGGTTCTTATTTATTCTACTACAACCTCTAAACCCCTCTTGGAAACTTACCCAAGAGAGATCAACATATTCCAAACTGAAAGTACAAACCCGCAAATAACTTCATCTCCATGTTGGAGCTAACAAAACTGATCTCCAAACTTCCCTAAGTGTATCCCTCTCTCACTAAGTATGTTAGCTATATTCCAAACTCATTATCAAAACAATAAAACTCTTCAGGCACCCCTGGAACCCATTTAGACTGAAGCCAAAGTTACAAGATCTGAAACACTTTCTCTTAATCCAATCTCACTTTTGATGTACCAGCTGAGGTCTAACCCTCCCAAAGTGTTGTACCCACTTAGCTAGATGTATTAGGGATGTTTTGAGCTCATTTACAGACCCACTCAACACTCTTAGACTCCTGTAAATTAGTCATACTGAAGCATCAGATTATCGAAAATTGAGATACCATCTCAGTGCAACTTCTATTTAACCTCAATGTTTAATGCATTAAGCTGCCTCCTAATTTTTCCCACGATATTCACACTTATAGGTTGTTGGATTAGCAAGGTTATAAGTCCATTTTACACTCCTCACAACCCCCTTAAATCCTCTGTATTAGGGTCGCACAAAAACGACAATTAAAAGGAATTCTAAGAATACAATCGTATATCTCTTCCTCATTCCTTCCTGTTAAGTTATTAAATTTATTCCTGAACTTCTAAGTGCAAGTACCCACCTAATTTTCTCCTTTAGCAGTGCCTTGGGTCCATCCTTAACCCTCTATAACACTCCCAATACTTCTGTAAACCTGCTATATAGAAGCAATTCCTTATCAGCAACTCTGAACCCAAATCTGTGTATTCTCCTTTTTCATTTCTCCCTCTCTGATTACTTCGATTCCTATCCTGCCCAAATTGTCTATAACCTTGCTTCAGTATATCAGTTAGGTTCTTAAGTTTATTAGTAAGCTAACACAGTACTCTCATACCCCTTGTATTTCAGTTACACCGAGGCAACCGTTATAACAGAAAACCGAAACAGGACGGTCCTCTCCTTCTTGGACCTGCGGTTAGCTAGTTAGATTAACTTCTAACTCTCCCAAATGGTTTGGTTACTGAGTTAGATGAATTGGTAAGGTTTAAGCTCTTAACCCACTCAATACAATCCCTCACAGCCCTCTGTAATAATGTTATACAGAAACTCAAACATGTTCTTTCCTGTTGTTTTCATTCTGTGTAATAATTTGTCTCCCAACTTCTCCCTCATTGATAACTCACGTAATTAAGTGTTCTATCACAATTTTAAATCTCAACCAACTTGTGAATCTTACAGAATTACCCTTATACTGAAGCAAGAAAATTCCAGGAACTGAAACAAAAACTGAAATTCTGAAACACCAATCGGGTATTCTGATCCATTCTATTTCTTTTATGTTTGTTATTCATCCGTCTCTTAATTTGTCTCTAGTACTCCCCAATTTGTTTTGGTTTCTAGTTAAGCATTTGAGATAGCCTTAACCTCAAACCAAACTCGAAGCACTAAGAAAACACTCCTCTGAGTTCTTTACACAAATCTGAAAACTGGGAACAAAGACATGAGCTGATAATTTCCCTTCCATTTTCTTTGTTGGTTCATAAATTCTGGTTTTCACCCTCGCCTTAATTATCTAAATACTTAGTTAACTGTCTTAGCATAGTTTTAACCTTCAAACAGATCTAAGGCCACCAGACCAGCCTACTGATCTGTGTCTCCCTTCCCCACTATCCTAACACATTGTTTAGACACATTTGTAAGTCTTTATCTCCACCTTAGCTTGCTTAATTTCACTCTTGGTTTTGTATATGTATTTTGTATCCAGTTCTGTTGGTACTCTCGGACTCTTTTATGACCCATTCAGTAATGACACCACCTAGCCCATTACTAAACTGATTAGCACCCCTAAACATTATTAAACAAGTTAAATCCCTTAGGATTTCTTATTAGAACCGGTGCTATCTGCAGACCGAGATTGATTCTCTGCATTATCCTACTTCTACTATCCTTTTAAAGGTGATATCTAGTTTCCTCTAGTATTCCCAGCTCATTTACAATTAGTCTAATGTGTTAGTAAGTTTTTGAGCATATCATCTTGCCAATACCATCTCTGTATCGTTTATGAAATTACTAGCTGTTAACCTCAAGCAGTTACAATTATACTCAACGCTAGGAAACAGCAAAACCTTAATCCAAATACAATGGTTCCTTTGCTGTTACTGAAACCACTCACAAACAGGAATTCCTTGGTCTCCTGAAACATGACAAAATTCTTATTTTCATTCCCAGCCCAGTTCCTCTCATGATTATACTGATGACACATTACGTTTCCAACACTCGTTTAATCAAATTTTCAACACTTACTGCCTAGGCATTATTTAGTTTTGATTAGGCAATTCCCCTGATTACTTAATAGTGTTACTTCCCAGCTTACCTATCAGTCTAATACTTCCTGAACACAGCACTCCATTTCAGTAGAAAACGCAATAGATTTGCAATCTAAGTACATCAGATTTCCTTGTTGTTTTACTAGTCCACTTCTACCAGATTTTCACACGTAGTTACTAGACCCTTTTAGGCATGCTTTTCCTAAGTCCCTTAACATTATTTTTCCTTGACCACCTCAGTCAAATATTTTCCAGAACAACACCCTAACCTTTCGGCAACCAGGACAAGATTTACAACTTAGTAATTAGCTCTTAAACATCATATTTGCTAATCCTCCAAACCAACATATAACCAGTTTTTTTGTAGTAGTTTACCCGCTTATTAACATTAGATCTTCACACTAGTTCCCGGCAACTCACAAGCACATTTTTATCTCATTAAAAACCTGGTGTTTAGACCACCGTTTAGCCAATTCATTAGCCTTATTATACCTAGTGTTTCCCAGCCCATTGTTACAGATTTAACAGAACAACTTCAAACAGAATTTTAAAACAAGATCAAACTCAGTTTTAGAGTAGGAGTTTAGATTACAACCTTAAGGTTTTGAAGTAGGTTTTTTTTCCCTGGGTAATTCTTGATACCTCTTTGGTCTATTTTCGCACCTAGATAGAAACAAGTGCCAAGGTCAGTTTGGTTGTTCACTCCCGATTTAAACAGAAAATGTTGGTTGACAGGGTTCTCAGTAGTTTTTTCCTTTCTTGGAGATGATTACTCCTTGGATTTCCTTTCAGTTTGGCTGGCGCTTTGATTCAAACCATTGGCTTTACAACCGGCCTTGCACAGGAAACAGTTGTGAGTTTACTAGTTTCATTATTACCGAAAAGGAATTACGATATTTAGAACAGACGCATGGGGTTTGTGACCTCACCTTGGGACCATATTCAATACAGTTTGGAATGGGTTTCTAGAGGATTTTGGTGCAACCTTGAGGCGGCTCCCCAGAGGGATTCATATGCAGAAGGTTAGGCAGAAAGAGGAAGTAAATACTTAACTTTCGAACAACAACCAGAGACGGAGGAAGGAACTTAAACAACCAACACTGCCGGTTAGCTTGCGCTTACCTTTAAGATCTTTGAAGAGGATTTTGCTCACAGATTTTCAGAGATCCTCCAGCAGGTTGGCATGCAGGGTTTATGCGAAAGAAAGTGAGAAAGTTAGAGGGACTTGCGCAGAGGTTTCCGGACCAAACTGAACAGAGAAACAGGATAGGAGACAGATAGTTGAGAGCATTACCTTGCGCTGGAACTTGAGAGGAAATGGAGTGGGTTCTTGTGGATTCTCAACACAGCTTCATAGAATCATTCTCAAAAGAATGCATGCAAAAAAGGGAAGGAGGAAAGAGGGAGTTAAATCTCAAGAGTTTCGGACAAAACAAGGGGAGAATGAAAGGGAGATTCAAGTGTCGGTTACTCGCGCTTACCTTCAGGAGCTTTAGGGAGGATTCTGCTCACATGTTTTCTAGAGATCCTACCAGGCGGTGGCATGCAAGGTTTAGACGAAGGAAGGAGAAGTAGATTAGAGAGGCGTGAGCAAATGAAGGGAAGTGAAGAGTTCAGTGGCTTAATTGATTGTCTGAGGATACCGACTCACACGCGAGATCGGTTTACAGGTAGCAAAGAAAGCTGAGTGGGTAGTCACATTGGTTAGTGGAAACTTGCAAAATTTCTTGGTAATGCAAGGTGTGAGTGGGTAATTACATATTTGCTAGTGAATTGTAGGACTTTCATGCAAGTAATGTAGTGCTCCAACAGACACGAGTGGGGTGTGATTTCATTGTTATATTATGATGAAATCAAGTAGTTCGTAGATGTTGTCTGGTAATAAGATTAAGTAGTTGTAGTTAATTTAATTTAGTATCAAGACATGGGATATTGATCGGTGAGTACCAATATTTATGTTATAATGTTACTTGTATATGTTTGTATCCGATAACGTAGTTCGTATATTATACCCTCGTAACATATGTTATTTAGTATAATCGTTATATGTCAACGAGTACTTCATATATTTCAGTTTGCATAATGCATTACACCTGTTTCGTGTACAAGGGTCCTAACATGGACTACTAAATTTACTCAATTGTATTTATTAATGCCGAACCCGAAGAGCACCAGTGCTTATATTACAATGTGACTTGCTATCACATTCACGGATATATGTATGTCCCCTAGTATCTCAGGGTATAAGTGTGCAATTATACATTAATGTGACCGGTTAATTAAACATACCAACATATTCATAATTTCATGGGTTTTAATTATTGGGGTGTTTCATATGCGCTCGATCCTCTTCAGAGCCTTCTTGAGTTATGCAGTAGTTGGTGGTTGAGGCGGCTTCCCCTACACTTTTGCATGCTGGACCCAACGGGGTTAACTTCGATTAGTCGCGCTCGTTCCCGGAGTCGGCAATATCCCCGCGAATGTTT
>CM041781.1:155706885-155728123 GCA_023374045.1 Limonium bicolor | reverse complement strand
GCTCTTGGAGTTTTGAGAAGATAGGAATGAAGAGCTTGATGAGAGGAAGAGATTGGTGGTCTTTGTTTTTGATTTGGACAAGTGAGCAAGATTTTACAAGAGGTCAAAGTGGGAGTTTCTATGGTGGTAGTGGTATTACCGAGAGAGAGCAAAGAAGAGAGGTAGAAGATGGTGTTTGGAAACCGTGGGAATGAAGGAAAGAAATGAGAATGAGATAGGATTTGCTTTTAAGAAGATATTTATGCTTATAAAGTAAAAAGTAAGTTTACTTAGTTTTCTTTACTTACTTATTTTATCAACTAAAGAGTGGTGAGTCACACACTTAGAAAACCGGCCCCCTTTTATTAGTGTGAGGGTGTTTTAGTCTTTGTTTGTCAATTTAATTACTTAATACAACATATGTTATAAACTAGCTTATAAAAAGCACTATTCACCTAAACAAGGCACTTAGAAGTGAAATTTTGATTTCCCATTAATATAGCCACCCAATGTGATACTATATAGTACACATATATATTTAAGAGTAATGATGGACATTTAGCCATTCAAAACTCATTTACAAGACAATTTTTCAAAAACGTGCTTTAAGACTTCTTAAAGCACATTTTGTGTTTTAACTTGTTTTCAAGCTTGGTTTTCTTTGGTAATTGGTTTAATAAGTTCATTAGTATATAAATGGGGTCTTGGTAAGCTCATTAGGTCTTAACCAAGTTTATCCCAAGCTTAGAGCACATGTTGGCTCTTATTGACTTTAAAGCACATTTGTGTTTCCTTTTGTTTAAATTTGTTTACTAAGGTTTCTAAGACTCTTTTTAGTCTTATTACACTCTATTTAGGTGTTTAAACAACATAACTAGGTTTGGGGTATTTCAGGTAATGAAAGGAATAAAGATATAAGTGCTTAAAGCACATTCTTTACCTTGAAAGATCAAGATTAGAACTTCCCTACTCCTTCCCTTGTTACAGCCGAGAATTACCCTCCTTTTAACCTCCAAACAACCTAGAACCATGGATGGAAATGGTTGATGCTTAGATCCATGGAAAGAGGAAAGAAAAGTGAAAATAATGAACATAAAATGGCTTAATAAGCTTACCTAGATCAATTGGTGTTCTCCTCTGAACATGGTATGTTCTTAAAGTTTTGGAGAAGAAAAAGAGAGAATGGAGCTGATTGGAGTCGGCTGGGAAGGAAGGTAATGAGGTAAGAAGCTAGTTTTGCTTTTTATGTCATTTAATGTTACTTTAGTGCATAGTAATAGATGACTCATTAGGAGATATTTTAGATGGATTAATGGATGAGGATGAGTCATTTAATGGGCGGCAATGGATGGTTAAGTCAAGGGATGACATTTGACCATGGTTAAAGTTAAGTAATTAAATGTTATTTTGGGTACTATTCACCCAGAATCACCCATTTTGATTTTATTTTTAAACATTGATTTAGACTTTATAATATAGTCTATCATGTCACATTAATGATATAAAGAATGTAATCTAGTCTTTAAAGTGACAAAAAATCAATATCTTAGAGCTCATACACAAAAACGTGCTTTAGGGTGTTTTAGTGCACATTTTTTGTCACAAGGTGTTTCTGAGCTTAGTTTTCTTTGAGAACGGTTTCATTGTGTTCCTTACATGATAATTGATCTTAGGAACCCAATTTTATATCAAATAGAGGTCATAAGACCTTTAAGGTTTCTTAGAGCATATTTTTGCCCTACTTGACCTTGAAGCATGTAAATGCTTGTTCTTTGTGTTGGAGTGTTGTCCAATAATTTTAGTATGTTCCTTTATGTGTTAATATGCTTAGGACAAAGTTTTAGGTCCTAAGAAGTTCATTTGGGTATGTATTTACCCTAAACGGTCAAAGGGTGCAATATTTGCTTTGTGTTGACCATTGTTGTTCTCAATTTACTTTTAAGGCATGGTTAGGCCTTAATTAATGTGATTAGATGTTTAATCCATGTTTTATTAGTTTGGGGTATTTCACTTGTGGGGCTGGGTCCTGATTGTTTAATCAACACCGTCCCTAGGACACAAACCCAAGTCCAAGCAATCCGCGAATAGTTCCAAAGTGACATAGGATCCAAGGAGTTCACATTAAAACAACTCTTAAAGCTCAAAACCGGGAGACACAAGAACCCTAAGGGCGAAGTCAAGAAAGGATAAAAAGGTCAAACTCGAGATTCTTCAAAGATTCCGAATGACAAAAAGAAGAGAAACGATGTAAGGACGCCTTCAAAAAGTTCCAAGTCTGAAGCTCAAAAACAAAGTCAGCATGAAGCAGCCAAAGATTATAAAAGACGAATCTGAGGGAGGACGCAAGTTGCAGCTTTGGTCACCCATTTAAGCTCCGTATACCTCACATATCCCTTCATGGTCCCGTTGTCTTTCATCACACCCCATGGCCACGCTATAAGCTTTAAGGACTTCTGACTTGGTAGTTGTGTATCTAATCATGTGAAATTAACAGATCGAGTGCAAACACCAAACACGTCGAGTGTAGATTAGGAAACACAACATCAAAACATAAGCCTTGACCTTATGAGGATGAGACTCATTCGCATGTTTAATCAAAGAAAATACTGGAGGCAATCGATCAGAACGATCGATTTCCATGAACACTAGCTCAGATTGCCTCTAGGAAAATACTAGGGGCAATTGCTGGTTCCGAAAATTCCTATGGCAACATCAACTGAAACTCAAAGCTTAAACACCACCTACACCACCACCACACAGGCTCACATAAGCCCTTACTTCCACACAAATTCCAAGGCCCATTATAAACCCCAACCACCACTCAAAAAAGCCTTAAACCCCCACAACAAACATCACACTCCCATCAACGGCATGTTCATCTTCTAGAAAACAAGTCGCAAATCTGAAATCTTTAGTCAGGAAATGATTATTTCACTTTCCTTTTCATAGACAAAATTTTTCTCAGATATTGACATGTTTTGCACATTTTTCAATAATTTCTTGCTTTGGACAGTTTTTTATCCTTACTAGCACTTTGATTTCATTGTACACTATTTACACACACCTCATCATAGTCATGCTTGGCATTTTCACAATCAGTTTTCATCAATTTCATTTGCATGAAACCATTATCATTACATAATCTAAGTTAGAATGAATCTGACTCCCAATCCTCAGGCACCCATAAGTCCTACCTTACATTCATTCACCTTAGGCACCCATAAGTCCTACCTTACATTCATTCACCTTAGGCACCCATAAGTCCTACCTTACATTCATTCACCTTAGGCACCCATAAGTCCTCCCTTACATTTATCCACCTTAGGCACCCATAAGTCCTACCTTACATTCATTCACCTTAGGCATCCATAAGACCTACCTTACACCCATAAGTCCTACCTTACATTCATTCACCACAGGCACACATAAGCCCTAGAACCACAAAACATCTCAGACACTGATAAGCCCTACCTTACACTTCTCCTTCCCTGGCGCACATAAGCCCAATCACTCACATTGCATTCATCAAATACACTGTCAATCTCATTACATATCACACCTCCTCCTTTCACTTTTTGGTTCCCGATACCTTACATGCTTGGCGTAGTTCTTTTAGGTTCCCCGATACCTTAGATACTCGGAGGAGTTGGCAGGGCAGTGGCAATAAGTCCCCTATCTTTGTATCAGCTCATTAGGGAGTAACAACTAGTGGGAAGTGGCAATAAGTCCCCTTAGTAGTTTAGAAGTTATCCCTGCACCCCAGTTGGTGGGAAGTGGCAATAAGTCTCCATAGTATACCAACCAAAAGCGATAGGTTCCCGACACCTCCATGCTCGGAGTAGTTTATTCACCTTAGGTTCCTGACATCTCCATGATCGGCGTAGTTTATTCAACTTTAGGTTCCCGACACCTCCATGCTTGGCGTAGTTTTTTCACCTTTAGGTTCCCGACACCTTAGATGCTCGGTCTGGTTTATTCACATTTAGGTTCCCAACACCTTAGATGCTCGGTGTACTTTTATTCACTTTTAGGTTCCTGACACCTTAGATGCTCGGTCTAGTCTACTCACTTTTAGGTTCCCGACACCTTAGATGCTCGGTTTGGTTTATTCACTTTTAGGTTCCTGACACCTTAGATGCTCGGTCTGGTTTATTCACTTTCAGGTTCCCGACACCTTAAATGCTCGGTCTAGTTTATTCATTCTTAGTTTAGTCCACATTTCACATTTTAGGTAGTTGGCGCCTCATAAGCCTAGCACATTAGACTTCTCTTTTAGGTGGTTGGCGCCTCATAATAGCCCAATAATGTCACACTTCTCTCTTAGGTAGTTGGCACCTTATAATAGCCCAATAATCTTAAACTTCTCTCCTACGTAGCTAGCACCTCATAATAGCTTAGCATAATCAATAGAATTTCGGCAGAAATCTAAAACAGGGAGTTCATACTTCGATACAGGAATTATACCCAAAATGTTAACCCCCCGGAAGAGAGTCTCTTAAGGCATAGGTACTAAAAGGGTAGTTTGATCAAGTAGCATGGATTCTAGTTCGATCGGCGCATTTTGAAGTGTTAGGGGCAGCTTAGCCATCTTCAGGGGCATTTTCATTATTTTCAAAGGCTCCTAAGCCCCCTATAAGCTTTCTCTCTCCTTCGAAAATGGCTTAAATCAACTCAAAATTGTTTGACATTTTCACCCATGATAGAGGATGACATTTTGAGCATAATGGCTTTGGAATTTTGATTTTTCTAATTTCCAATAATTTTCTAGTAATTTCTGATGGAATCTGATGAGATATTGAATTTAAAAATATTCTAATATCCAAAAAATTTGATTCAACCTTGGAAAAATCAGAAATATTCTCCTTTACACATTTACAATTTCATAGTCAAATTTCTTTTGGAAGCCCTTGAGGTAAAACATTGGTAAATCTCGGTTTTTACTAGATTTTTTCTATCTTTAGGGAAGTCTATATAAGGAGCCTTAAACCGGCTCTCAAGCCCTAGCAAGTCAGAAATCATAGCCATCTCATAGCTCTCACGTTTTTCAACCCCTACCCCAAAATTCTGCCATGTCTTCACCAAAATCACTTTCTAAACACTTTTTCCAACTCCCAAAGAATCAACCATCATCAAAATCCCACTAAAGAACCACCAAAACGTGATGAAAATCAAGACAACAAGGACTCAGAAGCTCGGTTCAAAGTTCTTTCGGATCCGCCATCAATGAGCCTCCCGAAGTATCCCGACGTGAAGGATCACCATAATCCCAAAGGTAAACAAAGATTGTAAGTGAATCTCTTAATTCCTCTCGTCTTTAATTACCTTTTATCGAAATCCGGGATCGAACTGACTTTTTACGGCTCCCGAATCAGCGTTTGTTTTTGTTTCTACCCACTAACTTGTTCATTAAGTTTCGTTATTAATTTTAAGCCGAATTGAAAATCTTCGATTACTAACATCTTGAAATTTCACAGGCTACGCGTCCATAAATTTTGAGCCTAAAACACCCACCGGGAACCACCTAAAACCCGCCGACTGGGGGTGGTCCGTACCCCTGGACGCTGTGTTCGGGCCCACGGACGGGTAGTCCTTGGCCACGAACACCCACGGAAGGCGGCGGGGTTTTAATTTTTTTCAAAACTTAGGGTTTTACAAAGCATGTCCGGGCCCACGGACGTTCTGTTCGTGGCCCCAGACTTTTCAAAAATTCGTTTTCTTTTCAATTTGACTTTTTTGTATAACTAGGGTCCGTGGGTTCGGACAATAGGTCCGTTGCCATGGACGAAATCAAAATTCGACCTAATTCTGCCTCCGAAACCCTAGTTTAGGTAGTTTTAATTTTGACTTAAATTTTCTATCAAAAAATGTTAAAAAATAAAAGAAATCAGTTAACACACTTAGGTTAAAACGACTCGTAACAAGCCATAATTAAACTAAGTAGAGGAAAAATGACTTTGAGGGGTAAAGAAAGTAATTGAACCTTAAATAGTCGAATACCAAGCCCCCGAACCCTAACTCTCCGTTCCTAATTTAATCTAGGTTAAAATTAGTTGGCGACTCTAATTAGGTTCCAGTGAGCTAACTTAGGACTTAGTAATTAATGTTTAATGACATAGTTATTAAGCTTAGGTTATAAGTGGACCTAGAACTCGACCAGACCCTAATCAAATCAAATCAATTAAAAGGGTAGAGGCTCAAAAATCGAGGCTCACAGAATGGGGACTCTGCTGGGGACAAACTCTTAATGTTAACTTGAATAATTTTAAGAAAGAGGACTTAACTCGAAAATTGTTAGTTTACGGTTTTTATTACGTTGTTTGTTTACTTTCGTGCGCAATTTAAATTTCTGCACCACAGCATCATATGAGAGTGAGGATCCACGCAAACCGATTTCACCCCAGGACCCGCCTTAGGGTCCCCTGTCAAGGACTCACACCTTTTTAGGTGATATGAATAAGTAGGGGAAAAGAGGAGGATGTTGTCTAACCACATCCCCTTAATACATGGGCTTTAGCCCCCAAGCATTTTTCTGAAAGTGCCCTTACCTAGCCTTGTTTGGTCACTCAAAGTCCCGACTGTAGACGCACACCTTCAGGTGATGTGAAAAGAGTGGGGAAGCCCAAAGAGAATAGTGCACAAACCCTATTCCTTTGCGATGACCTGGGCCCATGCCCCAAGCACCTCTTCGGATCGATCCATACCCAAGTTGGTTAAAGCGTCAAGTAAGGACATGGTGAATTTGTGTGGGCCTTGTTTGCTTGTATGATCAGCCCACTACCCAGCCTAGAAATTGATAGAACTTCTCCTATATCAACTCAGCCCAACCCGAATTTACGGCTTTATTGTTTACGGCCCAAAGGCTATGTTTGGTTTAATATGTGAGTCATTTGGGCTTTGGCCCAAAAGTTTAGTCTTGGATGTTTTCTCTCTTTCATCCCAATTTGAATTATCATTTTAGTTCTGGGCCCACGAAAAACGAATCCACCTAAAGCAATCCATGAAAATCCATCAGGCCTTTCCATTTCAAATCCCGTTCTAGTCTAGGAAGACTTTTCACTCGGGCTTTGCCCAAAATCCTAGACATAGGTATCATCTTTTAGGCCCTACCAGAATTACCCGGCCCAAATTCCATTTCACATCTAGAACATGGTTTAGAAATCATTTCGGCCCATGCGCCTTACTTCTAGCCCAAACACATTCTGGCCCAAGTGCCCAATTCTTAGAACATTCCGGCCCAAGAGGCACATTCTTCAAACATTTCGGCCTAGGCGCCAGTTCACAGCTCATGAATCATTTAAGCCCATGTGCCTCTCTTCCAACTCGCTTCGGGCCTCAGTGCCTACCCACAATTTTTAAAACATTCCAGCTCATGTGCTTTTCTTGCAGCCCAAACAAGTTTTAACCTAGAACTTCATCACGACCCAGAATTTTAGCTCAGTCCTCTTTTTTTTTCAACAGACGGCACTTTCGAAACAGATAAGCCCGAATCCCAAGTATGGCAAAGGGAGGAAACCCAATCAGCATGGAGGCCCAGTTTGCAGCCTTAGAGGAAAAGTACATGGCCGCCTTTGATGCCATGGAACAGAAGCATAGGTCTGCCACTAATGACATGGAGGCTAAGTATGTCCCCATCAGCGAAGAGCTGAAAAGCAAAATCAATTCACTTGAGGTTGGTCATCAGAAAAACATTCCGGGGAATATTGCCGACTCCGGGAACGAGCGCGACTACATCGAAGTTAACCCCGTTGGGGTCCAGCATGCGCAAAAGTGTAGGGGAAGAAGCCGCCTCAGACCACCAACTAACTGCATAACTCAAGAAGGCTCTGAAGAGGATCGAGCGCATATGAAACACCCCTAATAATTAAAACCCATGAAATTATGAATATGTGTGGTATGTTTAATTAACCGGTCACATTAATGTATAATTGCACACTTATACCCTGAGATACTAGGGGACATACATATATCCGTGAATGTGATAGCAAGTCACATTGTAATATAAGCACTGGTGCTCTTCGGGTTCGGCATTAATAAATACAATTGAGTAAATTAAATTAGTCCATGTTAGGACCCTTGTACACGAAACAGGTGTAATGCATTATGCAAACTGAAATATATGAAGTACTCGTTGACATATAACGATTATACTAAATAACATATGTTACGAGGGTATAATATACGAACTACGTTATCGGATACAAACATATACAAGTAACATTATAACATAAATATTGGTACTCACCGATCAATATCCCATGAGCTTGATACTAAATTAAATTAACTACAACTACTTAATCTTATTACCAGACAACATCTACGAACTACTTGATTTCATCATAATATAACAATGAAATCACACCCCACTCGTGTCTGTTGGAGCACTACATTACTTGCATGAAAGTCCTACAATTCACTAGCAAATATGTAATTACCCACTCACACCTTGCATTACCAAGAAATTTTGCAAGTTTCCACTAACCAATGTGACTACCCACTCAGCTTTCTTTGCTACCTGTAAACCGATCTCGCGTGTGAGTCGGTATCCTCAGACAATCAATTAAGCCACTGAACTCTTCACTTCCCTTCATTTGCTCACGCCTCTCTAATCTACTTCTCCTTCCTTCGTCTAAACCTTGCATGCCACCGCCTGGTAGGATCTCTAGAAAACATGTGAGCAGAATCCTCCCTAAAGCTCCTGAAGGTAAGCGCGAGTAACCGACACTTGAATCTCCCTTTCATTCTCCCCTTGTTTTGTCCGAAACTCTTGAGATTTAACTCCCTCTTTCCTCCTTCCCTTTTTTGCATGCATTCTTTTGAGAATGATTCTATGAAGCTGTGTTGAGAATCCACAAGAACCCACTCCATTTCCTCTCAAGTTCCAGCGCAAGGTAATGCTCTCAACTATCTGTCTCCTATCCTGTTTCTCTGTTCAGTTTGGTCCGGAAACCTCTGCGCAAGTCCCTCTAACTTTCTCACTTTCTTTCGCATAAACCCTGCATGCCAACCTGCTGGAGGATCTCTGAAAATCTGTGAGCAAAATCCTCTTCAAAGATCTTAAAGGTAAGCGCAAGCTAACCGGCAGTGTTGGTTGTTTAAGTTCCTTCCTCCGTCTCTGGTTGTTGTTCGAAAGTTAAGTATTTACTTCCTCTTTCTGCCTAACCTTCTGCATGCATGAATCCCTCTGGGGAGCCGCCTCAAGGTTGCACCAAAATCCTCTAGAAACCCATTCCAAACTGTATTGAATATGGTCCCAAGGTGAGGTCACAAACCCCATGCGTCTGTTCTAAATATCGTAATTCCTTTTCGGTAATAATGAAACTAGTAAACTCACAACTGTTTCCTGTGCAAGGCCGGTTGTAAAGCCAATGGTTTGAATCAAAGCGCCAGCCAAACTGAAAGGAAATCCAAGGAGTAATCATCTCCAAGAAAGGAAAAAACTACTGAGAACCCTGTCAACCAACATTTTCTGTTTAAATCGGGAGTGAACAACCAAACTGACCTTGGCACTTGTTTCTATCTAGGTGCGAAAATAGACCAAAGAGGTATCAAGAATTACCCAGGGAAAAAAAACCTACTTCAAAACCTTAAGGTTGTAATCTAAACTCCTACTCTAAAACTGAGTTTGATCTTGTTTTAAAATTCTGTTTGAAGTTGTTCTGTTAAATCTGTAACAATGGGCTGGGAAACACTAGGTATAATAAGGCTAATGAATTGGCTAAACGGTGGTCTAAACACCAGGTTTTTAATGAGATAAAAATGTGCTTGTGAGTTGCCGGGAACTAGTGTGAAGATCTAATGTTAATAAGCGGGTAAACTACTACAAAAAAACTGGTTATATGTTGGTTTGGAGGATTAGCAAATATGATGTTTAAGAGCTAATTACTAAGTTGTAAATCTTGTCCTGGTTGCCGAAAGGTTAGGGTGTTGTTCTGGAAAATATTTGACTGAGGTGGTCAAGGAAAAATAATGTTAAGGGACTTAGGAAAAGCATGCCTAAAAGGGTCTAGTAACTACGTGTGAAAATCTGGTAGAAGTGGACTAGTAAAACACAAGGAAATCTGATGTACTTAGATTGCAAATCTATTGCGTTTTCTACTGAAATGGAGTGCTGTGTTCAGGAAGTATTAGACTGATAGGTAAGCTGGGAAGTAACACTATTAAGTAATCAGGGGAATTGCCTAATCAAAACTAAATAATGCCTAGGCAGTAAGTGTTGAAAATTTGATTAAACGAGTGTTGGAAACGTAATGTGTCATCAGTATAATCATGAGAGGAACTGGGCTGGGAATGAAAATAAGAATTTTGTCATGTTTCAGGAGACCAAGGAATTCCTGTTTGTGAGTGGTTTCAGTAACAGCAAAGGAACCATTGTATTTGGATTAAGGTTTTGCTGTTTCCTAGCGTTGAGTATAATTGTAACTGCTTGAGGTTAACAGCTAGTAATTTCATAAACGATACAGAGATGGTATTGGCAAGATGATATGCTCAAAAACTTACTAACACATTAGACTAATTGTAAATGAGCTGGGAATACTAGAGGAAACTAGATATCACCTTTAAAAGGATAGTAGAAGTAGGATAATGCAGAGAATCAATCTCGGTCTGCAGATAGCACCGGTTCTAATAAGAGAATCCTAAGGGATTTAACTTGTTTAATAATGTTTAGGGGTGCTAATCAGTTTAGTAATGGGCTAGGTGGTGTCATTACTGAATGGGTCATAAAAGAGTCCGAGAGTACCAACAGAACTGGATACAAAATACATATACAAAACCAAGAGTGAAATTAAGCAAGCTAAGGTGGAGATAAAGACTTACAAATGTGTCTAAACAATGTGTTAGGATAGTGGGGAAGGGAGACACAGATCAGTAGGCTGGTCTGGTGGCCTTAGATCTGTTTGAAGGTTAAAACTATGCTAAGACAGTTAACTAAGTATTTAGATAATTAAGTGAGGGTGAAAACCAGAATTTATGAACCAACAAAGAAAATGGAAGGGAAATTATCAGCTCATGTCTTTGTTCCCAGTTTTCAGATTTGTGTAAAGAACTCAGAGGAGTGTTTTCTTAGTGCTTCGAGTTTGGTTTGAGGTTAAGGCTATCTCAAATGCTTAACTAGAAACCAAAACAAATTGGGGAGTACTAGAGACAAATTAAGAGACGGATGAATAACAAACATAAAAGAAATAGAATGGATCAGAATACCCGATTGGTGTTTCAGAATTTCAGTTTTTGTTTCAGTTCCTGGAATTTTCTTGCTTCAGTATAAGGGTAATTCTGTAAGATTCACAAGTTGGTTGAGATTTAAAATTGTGATAGAACACTTAATTACGTGAGTTATCAATGAGGGAGAAGTTGGGAGACAAATTATTACACAGAATGAAAACAACAGGAAAGAACATGTTTGAGTTTCTGTATAACATTATTACAGAGGGCTGTGAGGGATTGTATTGAGTGGGTTAAGAGCTTAAACCTTACCAATTCATCTAACTCAGTAACCAAACCATTTGGGAGAGTTAGAAGTTAATCTAACTAGCTAACCGCAGGTCCAAGAAGGAGAGGACCGTCCTGTTTCGGTTTTCTGTTATAACGGTTGCCTCGGTGTAACTGAAATACAAGGGGTATGAGAGTACTGTGTTAGCTTACTAATAAACTTAAGAACCTAACTGATATACTGAAGCAAGGTTATAGACAATTTGGGCAGGATAGGAATCGAAGTAATCAGAGAGGGAGAAATGAAAAAGGAGAATACACAGATTTGGGTTCAGAGTTGCTGATAAGGAATTGCTTCTATATAGCAGGTTTACAGAAGTATTGGGAGTGTTATAGAGGGTTAAGGATGGACCCAAGGCACTGCTAAAGGAGAAAATTAGGTGGGTACTTGCACTTAGAAGTTCAGGAATAAATTTAATAACTTAACAGGAAGGAATGAGGAAGAGATATACGATTGTATTCTTAGAATTCCTTTTAATTGTCGTAGTTTTTGTGCGACCCTAATACAGAGGATTTAAGGGGGTTGTGAGGAGTGTAAAATGGACTTATAACCTTGCTAATCCAACAACCTATAAGTGTGAATATCGTGGGAAAAAATAGGAGGCAGCTTAATGCATTAAACATGAGGTTAAATAGAAGTTGCACTGAGATGGTATCTCAATTTTCGATAATCTGATGCTTCAGTATGACTAATTTCAGGAGTCTAAGAGTGTTGAGTGGGTCTGTAAATGAGCTCAAAAACATCCCTAATACAATCTAGCTAAGTGGGTACAACACTTTGGGAGGGTTAGACCTCAGCTGGTACATCAAAAGTGAGATTGGATTAGAGAAAGTGTTTCAGATCTTGTAACTTTGGCTTCAGTCTAAATGGGTTCCAGGGGTGCCTGAAGAGTTTTATTGTTTTGATAATGAGTTTGGAATATAGCTAACATACTTAGTGAGAGAGGGTACCCTTAGGAAGTTTGGAGATCAGTTTGTTAGCTCCAACATGGAGATGAAGTTATTTGCGGTTTTGTACTTTCAGTTTGGAATATGTTGATCCTCTTTGGTAAGTTTTCCAAGAGGGGTTTAGAGGTTGTAGTAGAATAAATAAAACCTAAAAACCTTGTTAAGACACCTTAACTAAGCTGCCACACACTTGGGGTAAATTTAAAAGAAAAGAAAAGAAATGGGTTTCTATAATTGGAAGTTAAGGATAAGGGAAGTGGGGTACCAATTGTATTTATCGTTTCGTTGTGTAGGTTCCTTGCAAGTAGATTATTGTATGGGTAATAGAAGTATAATAGTTTGACAATGGACCTCAGCTAATGCTATGACACTAGGCTTGTTGATATAAATCATAGGGAGATTAAGGCTAAGTACACGTGGTTAAACTGGTAATAAGTGGAGATGTAAACCCCGAAAATTAGGGGTAAGTACGGGTGTGAACCCTTAAGTGTAAATAAACAAAAGGAAATAAGGAACTTTACGAACGTTAATTCACGACTAATACGCTCGCGTTACAAATTTAGGAATGTACGCTCGCATTACAAATTTAGGAATGTAGCGGGTGGTCACACGGGAGAAGCCTAGAACGGGGGAGATAACTTCTACAGACTTCAGGTATGGATATGTGTGGTCCGTATGTTGCCGTGTTACACGGCTTGTTTGCTATGTGCCTTGTTTGACAATGACCATAAGACTAAAGCATGAAATTGGATTGCTGTTGTTGTGACTTGCTTATATGCTTGTTATATCATTGTTGCATATTACTTGCGTGCACACAGTAGTTTAGTCCCTTTCTCGTTTATGGAACTTGGAGATGGAACATGACGAACTACGTAAACAAAACAAAAGAACTATACAAAGAGAAAACTCCTCTCTAACTATAGAGGACTTATAACAACACCTACTATGGTGTCAACCTATTAATGATAATGATAAGTAAATATCAGCGGTGGAACATGAGGATAATCCGGGAAGATGACTTCTTGGGCCGCACGGTAGGGACACTCGGGAGTGGGTATCTGCATCAGATCCTTTGACCGACTATTGGTGGAGCACATCCTGGGGTCTAGAGGTGACCCCTCTTTCTCGACGCATGAAGCCGGGAATAGAGGATTAGCTATGGAGAAGACGTTCTCCTTCTTGGGTGGTGATAAGAGAATTCACACACAGCCTTAAAGAGATAAGGAACAATTGGCACCTACATGATAAGGTCACGGGATCTAAACTATATTCCCAGACCTGGTGGCAAGGAAGAGAAAGGAAATACACACAATGGGGTAAAGGAAACATGTATAATGAGACCAAGCAATAAGAAAATTCACAAATGTGATTCTTTAAGAACAAGGGCGGAATAGTACCTACAATAAAGTCTCGGGATCTAACCTATATCCTTGACTCGGTGCAAGGGAAGGAAGTAAACATATGTAATGAGAACAGAAAACAATACGTAATCTCTTGAATGATCCCATAGTGAGGATCAGCGGTACAATATACCTATGCACACTTCTTATTATTTACATGGTTGTTGTGCTATACTAGCAGCTTGTTGTGCTTGGTTGCGTGTTTGATGTTGCTATGTTGCTAGCATATTATGCTTGGTTTGTTGTTGCTATTGCTTTGCTACCTCTAAGTGTGTATGATACCATGATGTAGTGTGGTGTGCTTTACTACTTTATTATAGCATGTAAATTGACTTAATAATATTTGACCAAGCAGTCGTGTAGCCCGGCAACATACGAGCTACACATATTCATACTCAGCGTAGTTTGATGAGTCCTTTACAATCCAATTTTTACAGGTATGTGCCGGAAGATAACCGAGCATAGGCGGGATGGCTACCATGGGGGTAGTCCATCAGGGCATGACTTTTGAGTTTGTAGTAGTATGTTTAATGTATGGGTTGTTACTAAACTGAGATGTAATTTTCAGTTTATGATTTGGTAATTTTGTTGTAGACACTCGGTATTTGGAATTGTACTTTATGTTGTATATGAGTTTTGATAGAGGTTGTTTCCAGTCATACAGACCGTAACTTGGTGTTGGAAGAGTGGTCGTGTCAACCACGTGGGTGGTTGGCGTCTGTGACACCCGATGGATTTTATTCCGCTGCATAGTTAACTTGTAATATGGCGAGGAGTGATGTTTGTATTGTTGGATGTTTATTCGGGGGTGTTACAGCATAGAAAGCTAGGGGTGAGCAAACGAGGCGGTTAGAACGGATAACCGAAATAACAGTTTTTTTTCAAGATTCGATCACCGTTTTTTTAACTGTTTTACAAAAGTTCGGTTATTTCGGTTAAACGGATATCCATACTTTAAAACGGGGCAGTTAACGGATATTAAACCTCAAATTTGGTTATCCGTAATAACCGAAGTTTTTTATAAATAAAAAAAAAAAATATTTTTTATCCTTATTTTTTAACCAGTAAGTTTTAGTTTGATTATTTCATTTATGTTATAAAATACGGTTATTTCGGTTATGATAGAAAATACAGTTATTTCGGTTATGATAGAAAAAACGGTTATTTTGGTTATGTTCAAATGTTCGGTTTATTTCGATTATTTAAAAAGTTCGGTTACGGGCGGTTAACGGATATCAGTATAGTTTGTAAAACGGTTAACGGCTAAAATGGTTATCAGTTAAACGGATATTATTACTAATTTCGGTTAAAACGGTTATAACCGAAATAACCAACACTGTATTATTTTTTTTTTCCAACTTCGGTTAGCGGATATCCTTTCTAACCGTTTGCAAACCCCTAGAAAAAGCTAGCAAGCCAGCTGGTTTTGATTACTCTTTTATGGCGTTGTACCCGAGGTTGATCTCCCTCTAAAGTTGAAGCTGCCCACACTTGTTGTATACAAGGGTTTCTCAGACCCGCCGGTCCATTTGTCGATGTTCGATAGGGAGATGTCCATCCTCAGGTTGAATGACATGTAGAAGGCCAAGGTTTTTTGCCTGTTACCTCGATGAAATACCTCAACGTTGGTACTTGACTCAGAGGATGAACACCAAACCCTATGAGGAGTTTGTGAGGCTTTCTTGCACCATTTCGAGTATGCTAAGAATCTCGAAGTCACCAGTTCCGACCTTGCCAGCACTCGGCAGAGAGACATTGAATCAATGTTCGCCTTCATCAAGCGGTGGAGAGGAAGGCGCCGCTGCTATGCCTACGATAATGGATGAGCAAGAACAGATTCGAATGATTGTGGCAATATGCAGAAGCAATACAACAACGAGCTGAGTTGCACATACTTCCCTAATTTTGACATGCTGATGGGAAAGGTGAGAGTCATGGAAGAAAAGATTCACAAAGGCAAGCTTAAGCTGGGACAACCCAAAGCCCAGGGTGTAGGTATCCAGACCTTTAAGTCAGGACTAGCCAAAGCAGCTCAAGTTTCATACCAAGTGAGCGCCGTACAGAAACCTAGTGCTACAAAGCAGAGCATCAAGGCCTCACCCCGATCCAGGAGGTTCTCTGCACCGAGGCAGTTTTGACATTGGCCGGCCTCTTAGTCAAGCACTCGTGAAGCTACAAGAGCTAGACTTACTACAGCCTCTCACGCCTTGTCCTGGGATCACCCATGCCGGGAACCTCTCCATCAGTTCTGCCAGTTTTCTTCAATTATCGGGGCATAATACTGACGACTGTAGAGCGTTGAAGCATAAGATTGAGGACCTTATCGGTAAGGACTCCAATTTGTTAAGTAGGCAAATGTCTATAAGTGTTTTGTTTACTCTTTTTGATTTTGTAAGAAGTTTATCTCATTTTTATTTAAATGAATTTTAGATTTTCAAATCTTAGTCTTTTGGCTTTTCAGTTTGTAATCACGAAGATGATAATAAAAAAAATGTGTTTGTTCACCTTGCACCTTCAACTAAGTCATCTTGCTCATCAGCGAACCTCTCTCAAAACTAATGTTCATGAAACGATCAATTTCTGGCAATGGAACAAAACGACTCGCCTTTTATTTCCAAAAGAGCGAACATGTCCAGCCCAACACCACAACTCACCACAAAAAATCCAAAAAGTTATTGTCATGAACCCCAAATCAATAATGGGGGCAATCTGAGTTTAAGACTGACAACGATATTTCTTTTGTTTAAACACATGAACAAGTCTCTGACCGAAAATTGCACGAGAGTGTCTTGAGTGGTAAATCCAAGAGAGAATGAGCGTGTCACTTTTACACGACTCCAGTGTGACTACACTTAAAAGTGAGGCAAACGACATAACTCCAACCGAAGGAGACACTTTGTAAATTTACGCTTAGACTGTGAAAAGTAACAAAGAACGGTTACACAACTATCGGGAATGATGAAGCACCTAGGTACAACACCACATAGCCAAAAGCTTGTGAACCCTGAAATTAAACCCTAGGCACCCCTATTGAGCCTTTCGTATATCCCTTTTCGATATTATGAACTCCAAAAAATAACCCAGCCGATGATAAATATTCAACCCGGTGACCAAAGGAAGCAAGGAGCCAGACTCTCAGATAACATTTCATCATCAGTCCAAAGAAGCAACGCTACTATCAGCATGACATGCGTTCCGTAAATGGTCCCAGAGTGACACAGGATCGAAAGAGCTCACACCAAAACAGCTCTCAAAGTCCAAAACCGGTAGACACAAGAATCCCAAAGTTGAAATCAAAAATTGATAAAACAAAGAGGCAAACCCGAAGTGCCTCGAAGAAATCAGAATAAAGAAAAGTGTAACACCCCCACCGGTAATCACACAATTATCTCCTAACCCATCTCCATTACCAATACACAAGCAGCGGAATTCCAATACAACCGGGGGGATACAATGCCGTTAGTCACCCACGTGACTAACACAAGAACTCAAATCACATATCAACACAAATAACAATACTGATGTCGAATATACCAAGACACTATGCCACTTCATTTCATTCTCATTCAAGACAATAAAAATCAATCACTTATAGGTACCACATCAAATCGGTTCCACAATATCCAATAAACACACCATTCAAACCATACAGACGGTATCTAAATCCCTCAAGTCTAACATATCAATCACAGAAAAACAATTCAGCATACAAGGTACAACATTCAGTACACAAACATCCTACACTACCCTGCTATATACAACAACCCCGTCCTACTCTCGAACGGTGTCGGCTTCAATGTACCTAGAAAATAAAAACGGTGCCCCTAGAGGCTCACAGAATTGCTGCATATGAATTCGCATACCCCGCGTGATAACGGGGGTACGCCGACTATTTTGGTCGAGACCATGCAACATCATTTTAATTCAATCATCTCATGCAACAACATACATTATATTGTACATTCACACAAATACTCCACATGCAACCAAAAATACAATCACACTAACACAATAAGTTTGTTTAGTTATATTAATAATCTAGGCCTTGAGTGTTCTACCTCACTATGCCACTCATTACTCTCTTACCACTCTCTTACCCACTCTCTCGGCTCTACTCAATTCACTACTCTCAACATCGAGAAATTTCTTACCTCATCTCAACTCAACTCATCCACTCAAACTCAATTTCTCAAGTCTCTCAAGTTTTCAACTCAACTCATTACTCAAATTCTCAAATCAATTCTCAAACCAATACTCAATACTCAAAGGCATCTTTTATGTCTTTGCCCACGACCTCCGGTAGAGTCATACATAAGACTCACCACCGGGCTTACAAATACAATGGAGCTATACAATTAGCTCCTCAAATCTCTTCAAATGTCCTTCTCCACCGGACTACTCAATTTCCCAAAACTCCTCTCTCGGAGTCATTTCACAATCTCTTAGATTAGCCTAGAAGTATCTCTCTCGATATCCTCCATTAGCTTAGGGAATTCTCAATGTCTAGTATTCTATGATTTAAGGTTTTACCCAACTGATCGAATACTCTCATGTTCGGGACATTGTTCATTTAGTCGGATCCTCTCATTGTGGGTCGACTATCGTTCTAAGGGGTTTGGTGATCCCTTACCATTCTTTACTTTCTCAAGTTCACATCTTGAACATTTGTCAATCCTCTAAATAGAGGATCATTATATACTTCCAATTATTTATTTTATGGATTAAGTCAATTCCCCGGTCTTGAACCGTTATCGAGAGTTTACTAATTCTCGTACAATACTCTCACGTTCTAGTGAGTTCAAGGTTTGCGTTATCGTCTCTTGGTTCTATAGTTTAAGTGTGTTTCCACATTTTTATTGATTCGCAACTTGACTCTTTCTACGAGTCACTACTCAAACAAGACTCAACTATGAGTCAAACTATGGTACAATTCACATTCAAGCACTACATACACAACACACATTTCATGAGTTATACAAACTTCAATTCAATTTACAAGCCAACAAGCAACAATTCAATACAAGCACAAGCAAGTGCAAACAATCCAATTAGTGCATTTATCTTGTTAAGGTGGTCACACAGTCAAACAAGCACACAAATTAGAGTAACCAAGGTAGCATACGGGGCATGAGAAAATCATACCTTACACCATGGTTTACTTTTACCCGGTCACCTCACGTTCCTTGGTTCACACTTGTTCCTCTTATAATGTTTCAATCATTGATATTAATATCAAGCTTATACGGTATGTAACTTACTACTCCCGTACTTACCCCGTTGTCCCGTTATACTTAATTTTAGTCTTGTCAATTTAAGCTCTTACTTCGCACTCACTTCCAAAACTTGTTTATACTTCTTAGGACTATTAAAGGTCACTAAACAACTCCTAAACATCATCTAAAACCAATACCAATCAATCCCCCATCATTAGGCCCCTTTAAAACACTTTCTGTTTAATTTTTAGCCAGGTCCGGGTTTGTGTTCGGGGTTACAAACCCGGACCAAACACTGAAATCCGTTTCTGCCATGTTTGTGCATAGGTCCGGGTTTGTGTACCGGTTTAAAACCCGGACCACTCCGTGGGGTGACTTTCTGCCTAATTTTTGGGGTGGTTCGGGTTTGTGTACCGATTTGCAAACCCGGACCAGCCCTGAAACTGTCAAATTTTATAGTTTTTCACTAGTTTTCAACCCTTAATTCACCTCTAATCATTCCCTAACCTTTCCACATGTTTCCTACATGTTTAAACACCCTAAAACACTCCTTAATCATGTTCTACACTACCCAATTCACTACCCAATTCTTGCCTAATTCCTACAAGTTTCCATCCTCTCTATTACAGTTTGCACACTTGTGCATTTCCTAAACCCCTCTTGGTAGTTTACACTTTGTTCTCTCTTATTTTGACCATTCCAAATCCTTTCTAAACAATTGCATCTACTACACCCAAGTCCATCCTCCATTTCCAAGATTATAAACACTAACTCTTTTCTAGAATTTCCAAGACATTCCTACTCATCTTTGCTACAGATTTTGCACAGCCTCATATCCATTCTCCATCTACCATTTCCTGGTTACCAAACATCTCTACTCCACCCAAATGAACACCTAAGTTCTCCCATTGTCAAAGTCACCTAACACACTTATTTTCTACCAAAATTTTGCCATTGTTTCCCCATAAACTTAACATATCCAAACTCTTCAATTCTCACCAAAATCATTCCTAAACTAGCCACACCCCAAGGGTCCTACCAGTACATAATCTCAATCCAAAATTCACCAAACAACAACATAAACACAAATCCCACATTACTTGGCTTTAAGGCCCTCAATTCAACAACAATTTCACAGCTACTCTCTTCTAACTACCAACACACTTTAAACTCAAATTTGGGTTCATTCTTTCAGTTTTTCCCATCCCAAGTTCACACATATAGCATATACATTAAGGTAGGTTTCTTACCTTAAATTCTCATAAGTTCCTATTTTGCTCCCTTCCTTCTCATCTCTTCATTTTCGGTCAAATTAGGCAATGGAGTTGCCAAACTCCATTCCCACCATCCAAGGAATACAAAATGAGTAGAATTAAAATCTTAAACCCTTGGAATAATATTAATTCAATGAAATGCTTAAAACACAAAATCTAGGGTTTTTACTGTAACACCCCATATGAGCAACTATCAAACAACCTAGCTCTCAAACCATTCAGGCTTGAAAACTAACCACTTTAGGCCCTCAATCCTCACTTGGGCTTAAAAGTGGAAGGCCTTGTTGTTGTAGTCAACACATATGTATCCTTATAAACCATTCACATTACTACTCATAACCCGATGTGGGATGGGGGTATTACATATTCCCCACTCAAAGAACGCGACGTCCTTGTCGCAAGCCTAACATCCAAGTCCCATGGACCTCCTCGGTAGGTGTCGGGTAGCTCATCTCGACACGGTCCCGAGTCTGTTCTAATACCATTTGTAACACCCCGTATGGGTAACTGTCCAACAACTTAGCTTTCAAACCATCCAGGCATGAAAACTAGCCACTTTAGGCCCTTAATCCTAACTTGGGCTTAAAAGTGTAAGGCCTGTTGTTGTAGTCAACACATATGTATCCTTATAAACCATTCACATTACTACTCATAACCCGATGTGGGACGGGGGTATTACATTTACCTATGGAGTTTAGGAGGGTTTCTAACCCTTGAATCAAGAGAGGGGTTCCATCACCATTGGAAGGTTGAAACAAAGCTCAACAAGGAGAGAAAACAAGGAATTGCAAAAGGGTAAAAATTGGCCAAGAAAGGAGGGTGAGGAAAAATGAGTTTTTCTTGGAGATTTTTACCTTGAATGGAAGAGGAGACTCCAAGCTTCAATTTGATGCCATTTTTTCTTCAAATGGGTTATACCCATGGAGATGAAGTTCAT